>JAJONR010006035.1:0-44026 GCA_029582245.1 Solanum etuberosum | reverse complement strand
TCCTGTACTGAGAGTTATGGTCATTTGAAGTTGACCCAAAACTCATAACTTAAGCATAACTTGCAAAATTTCAGATTTTGCTATTTCTAATTTAGTTCTTTTTGGAACTCAAGGTGCTACATCTAGTGACCTTAACACTTAAGAAATTTTAAATTCCTGGGTAAAATCCTACTCACAACGAAGGATGGTTCGAGTCTTAGCTCAAATAATTTCTGGGGTGTTACAGTTGTACCCTGTGAAGACATGAAAAGAAATGAAATTGGGGTTATTGTGCCCTATATTCAATCAGGGGTTGTTGTACCCTGTGAAGACAAAAAAAAATAGAATAGGGGTTATTGTGCCCTATATGCAACCAGGGGTTGTTGTACCCTGTGAAGACATGAAATGAAATGAAATAGAGGTTATCGTGCCCTATATGCAATCAAAGGTTGTTTTACCCTGTGAAGACAAAAAAAATAGAATAGGGGTTATCGTGCCCTATATGCAATCAGGGTATGTTGTACCCTGTGAAGACATGAAAATAAAGTAGGGGTTATCGTGCCCTACATGCAACTAGGGGTTGTTGTACCCTGTGAAGATATGAAAATAAAATAGGGGTTATCGTGCCCTATATGCAACCAGGGATTATTGTGCCCCGTGAAAATATGATATTTTTTAATATATAAAAAAAATAAAAAAAATGCCCCAGTTTTTGAATATTGTATTTGTTGGCCTAATGTGCTAATTGTCTATTTATTTACTACTTTAATATTTTGTGAACTGTAATATAAACTGTCTTCTCTCGCGCACCAATCTGAGTCTTCTGAGATACTTTATTCGGAGATACGATTACACTCCCGAGCCATGAGATACCAGAGATGCAACAATGCTCTTGGGAAGGATTCTATAGTAACACATGTCTTAGGATGGAAAGAACCAACAGTGAGGTCGGAAAGCCCTGCTAAGCTGTCCCTTTCCGACTCGAGTTGTCCGCTCGTTTTACAGCCAGTCAAGTCACATGTTCCACTAGATTGTTAAACTCGTTTTACAGCCAGTCAAGTCACATGTTCCACTAGATTGTTAAACATAGTAAAAAATGTCTCAATAATGATTATCTCTAATAGGATCCGTTTTATCTGCATCATGCACATTTTGTTTGATTTAATGGAGCTCAACACATGGGTCGAGTCCGTCTAGGACAAAACCTTTTCTTGAGACCCACATATTCTTAACTATGTGTAATATGTTCATTAAATATCTATTATTATTCAGTCAATCTCAAATGGTATCTCAAATGGTCTAGTCCTTGCATATTTGCAACAAGATATTTGAAATAACAGAAAGTTTTTCAATAAGTTAAACATATTTACAAAAAGCTTCGCGAACTACGCGCACCTGATTCTCACATCGTTGAGATACGTAGGCAATCCTCCTAGGGTTCGGTGGTTCTTATTAAATAAAATTCAAACAAAAAAATAGAGATTTTTTTTAAAAATAATAATAATAATTTCCTTGATAAATAAAATAAAGATAAAAAAAAGTTTGTTAAAAAAGTTTACGAACTATACGCACCTGATTCTCACATCGTTGAGATACGTAGGCAACCCTCCTTGGGTTCGGTGGTCCATATTCAATAAATGCAAAAAAAGAAAAGAAAAGAGAAGATTATTATTTTTTTAAAAATAATTCTTAATTCCTTTTTCGAAAAAAAAAGTTTGTATTCATATTCAACAACAAAATAAAAGTGTGTTAAAAACTTTACGAACTACGCGCACCTGATTCTCACATCGTTGAGATACGTAGGCAACCCTCCTTGGGTTCGGTGGTCCATATTCAATAAAATGCAAACAAAAAAAAATAAATATTTTTTTTAAAAAATAATTCTTATTTCCTTTTTCGAAAAAAAAGAAATTTGTATTCATATTCAACAACAAAATAAAAGTTTGTTAAAAAAATCGCGAACTACGCGCACCTGATTCTCATATCGTTGAGATACATATGCAACCTTCCTTGGGTTCGGTGGTCCATATTCAATAAAATGTAAAAAAAAAGAAGAGAGAAGATTATTTTATTCGCTTAGACCGAGTCCCATTGTAGTGCTGTACGTACCTTGTCATAGCAAAAATCAGGTATAATGTAGTTTTAAACTTAAGATTGATTTTTTTTTTGAATTTGCAAATAAACCTCTTCAAAAAGAGAGAAAATAATCAATTCATGATCGATAATGTCTTGACTTTAGTTGGTACCCACAATTAGTATTATGCATATGAATCAGCTTAAACCACTCTCAGATAAATTTGAGGTCAACTTTGAGTAATCTTATAGTTTCAAATGGTACCTCAAACATACTTAGGTATTTACAAGATCAATTCATCTTGCATAAATTAAGAGGTTAAATTATTCATATCCTCATGTTTCAAGTGCCCTCGCAACAAATGCAGTCCTACTCCACATAGTAGAAGTATTCTGATCTTAAGATGTTTTAGAACCACTCGCACTCAGAAGGATGTTCAGTGCATGAGATTGAGATACCATATGCTTGGCCCTCATGTAAGTATCCACTAATGTGAGAACACAAAAAATGAGATCAAATCGAATTTGTCATTGACTTGTAATGTAGGCTTAAGAAAGGTAGGATATTCATTTGGGATAAAGTGACTATTTCCTCCTTAAAAGTTGCATTATGCTCTCAAACATTTTTCGTTTTGCATTTGACCTTTGTTTTTTGGAAGTTTCTTCTCATTTATATTCTTTTTTTCATTTTCCCTCCTTGTCGTCAGAGGCTTGTTTTTCAGTTTTTTCTTTCTAGCTTTTTTTTGTCTATTTTTTTTTGTTTTGGACTTTCACATATTTGAAGTTTTTCACTTTGTTAGCCAACTTAAATCTATGATGCTGTGTAAATAATTGATAGTGTGCTCAAGGAGGTGGGACCAAGAGATGGTGCATTTATGCATTCAAAAGGATATATTTTAAGATGTGGTTATTCAAATAAAAAGGTTTCAAGCTCGAAATAAGATTTCTATGGATAACATGACATTTGGTAGGCTTGAAAGGCACAATCGGATCAAAAAAGAATATAATCCTTTCCCAAGTTAATTGTTGCTCAAAATTCCGCCTCAACCAACATTCGAGCCAAGTTCTAGATCAACAAAGTCATGCCATTGAAATTGAATATCTAAAGCTTACCACACAATGCACATGAAACAATGAGGTCGAATTTATTTTAGCCTTAACTTTAAGCGAGATACTTTCTCAAGTATTACATAAATATAGCCAGAGGTACCAAAAGAATCTACGAATCACAACAAAATTGGTCTATCTTGCTAGAGAGTTTAACACCTTTGTTTTTTCTCATGCAAACTCCTAGGTATGCTGGTACCAACCAAGTCAAGAATTTTTTATTTTTTAAAAAATTCTTTTAAAGAAACAATTTTTTTAATCTTTTTTTTTAGATTTTAAAAGAAGGAAGAGAAACAATTTTATTCGAATTTTGACAAAGCTCACAAACAATTGGAGAATGGAGACTTGACCTTGAGCCCTAGCTTCTTCAAGTTCTAGAGAGAGAGAAATATTTTGGAGAGGAAGAACCCAATTTCTTTTGGTGAATTTAAGAGAATGACTTGAATGGGTAAGTTTTGGGGTTAAAATCACTTATATAGGGGTCCTAGGCATGGGTAAAACGACATAGCTTTGTTTTAATAAAATCTGGAAAAGACCCAAAAGCCCCTGAACTTACTGCTGACGAGACCCCTACACGGAAGGCACCACGAGCTGCCAAGGACTTCACGGCCCGTTGTGGCAGCCGTGGTCCTTGACCAGTTGCTTGGCAACCTTCCCTAAAACACATCTCACCTCACGACCTCTTCCACGAGCCGTCAAGTGGCTCGTGTGAAGGGTCAACTTTTGGGTTAGCTACTGCCTCCCCTCCACAGCCATCACCACCTCCCGTTGAGCTCTTCACGAGCCGTTTGGGTGCTCGTGGGAGGGAGCCTTCCTTGGCTAAGTTCTGTGAGCCACCACAGGGTACACCACGCCTCGTGGTTCCCTTCATGGTCCGTTTGGGCCCTCGTGAAGGGTGCCCAGGCTCAAAACCTTGGCTTTTGACTTGTCACTTAGCCCCTTGTTTAGTCTACTAGATTCCGAGGTGTTATAGATCGGAAGTAGGAATTAAGTTTGCAACCTTAACCTATAATTTAACCCCATGATAATTAGACCAAATTCATCCATGAACAAAAACAAAACAGAGCATAACACAATACCCACTACATCAAGTGTTCTAAAAACTCTCTCTCACAAGTGTATCCAAAATTGTATCTCAAATTGTCTCCCAAAAATCATCTCTGAATTGCTAAGTTTTCTCTCTCCTTTGGGCTATTTATGCTTTCTCAAAATTTGGCCCAAAATACATTACGCGACTGACTCGGCGACATTAGTTGGGCTCACCAAACACGTTTGGCGCATCAACTTTTGCTCCTTAGCTCGCCTTATGATGCTCTAGGCTTCAAGTGTTTTGAACCTCAGTTGGTGAACTAGATGGAGTCAAACTTTCACGTTTAGTGAATCGCCGTTTACCACCTTAGTTCGCAGTTCAAGAATTCACTCTTTTCTTTCCATACTGTCATTTTGGGTGATGTTCATCAAGGCCGCTTTTCTCATTCAATTCATCGCACTTTCCACTGGAGTCCACCAACCTAATTTGATAGAAACAAATGCTATGCAATGTCAGTTTAGGCAAGGTCGTGCTAAATTGGCGATCCTCCCTTCTTGTTAGGCGATCCACAATGTATGGTTTGCACTTCTTTCTGCATTTTTGGCCATTCTTCCAAACATCAATCCTTGCCTTGTCCAATTTCCTTCATAGCTGCAAATCATCAACATTTAATTAGAATATGACAATATTAGGCATTGAAGACATAAATTATTGAGCTAAATGAACCTCAAATGAGTGCAAATCTACCACTCATCAACACCCCCAACTTAAACTCTTGCTTGTCCTCAAGTAAATCAAGAACACAAAAAGCTCAATAAGGGTGTCTACAACAGTACTCAATGAGAGATAACATGTAAGCGCCTCATCAAGACTACTCTCAAGACTACTCCAACATAGCTGGGTAGTCGCTCATGACTCCATCTATGGAGAGCCGTCACTCTTCAAGAATTATCCTCCCTCCAACATTTCTGAGCATATTCAGGGTTCCTGGAGCGATAACAGAGAGGACTCTGGAAGCCAGTGCTTGTGTAGAGGAGAGCTGTGCTAATTTTGGACCTAATCTCGGTCCTCTTTCTCACCACCCCCTTTTTAGGTTTTACCCTCTCGTGGTTAGCTGATTGTGGGGTGGTAGTTTATTGACGACGGGGAGCCTCTGAAGGCTCATTAATAAATAGTCCCCTGTGTTTCTTTAGAGGAGGGGGAGGAGGAGAGGACTCTCTATCTGACTTAGTGTCGGATCAAACCACTTTCTTGCCTTTGGTCCGTGCCATTTCTTGCAAAGCACACATTCAAACATAGAAGTTGTAAAGGTTAGTTGGAATCAAACACACATTGAAGCAAATTTCAAAAAAATTCCTGTGGCTCACCTAATGGGAATTCTCTCAGGGTTCAAGCACAAAAGGGGAAGTCAATGCCAACTCGGTGATTCACCGAGTCGGTTTCGGCGGGATAAGATAATTCTGCCAAAAATGACAGTGTAAAATGGAAAAACACAGGCATCAAAGGCGATATCCCCTCCCACACGGTGATTCGCCAAATGGGTTCAGCGGACTAAGACAAGCCCGCCAAATGAGATAGTTCCCAAGGTCATATATATGCTAAAGAAGGTGAACTAAGGCTTACTCGGCGATTGACCTAACCTCCTTGGCGAGCTAAGACAAGCCCGCCGAACAGGAACTATTCAGCGCAGTGCCTAATTTTAACAGCTAATCCAACATATACAACAAATATGAGTTTACCCCATCATTACAATCCACCTATATTCCTATCTACCCATGGGTACTTAGATTTCCGCATATAATGCTAAGTATTGCACAAATTGACCATTTCCCTTAAGAAAGTAGTCACCCTGTCTATCATTGGGCGAAACCATGCAATGGGGTCAACATTGGGCTAATCAGACTTCACCCAGAACTAACTAGACACAGATCCAACAAAATTATCATTTCAATTTCATATTTCAACCAATACAACAAGATTTCACAATTAGACAGGCATACACAATAACATAACTCATGGGCACAATTCAAATCACAAACTACAATGCTACCCATCGAAATTAAGCACACAATAATAGTTAAAAGGCTCAAGCCCACACCCCATATGCAATTTAAACTCAAAAATCTCAACAAAGATTCGAAAACCAACCTTAATAGTAGCAAAAGTTGAGAAAAACAAGGGATTGGGGTTGGGAAGACAAGAAATCCAAGCAAATGCACTCCTCTGACTTTGAAAACACTCGACCAGGACTCACAATCACTCAAAGTAGGAAAAGTAAGAGAAATGATTCAAAAAGGCTTTAAAATATCAAAGGTTTTGATTTTTGAATTTGAAAAGACCCTTGGTCTTTTTATACCAGGCCTGTCCGGCGATCTTGACTAACGTTTTCGAACGTGATCGGCGAATCCCCTTTGGAGCTTAAAATCACCGAACATGCATGAACAAACACCAAACCTAAAGGCTGATTCGGCGAACCCGATGGAATCTGCTTAGTGCACCTCGAGGGGTCGCCTTTTAGAGTTCCGATCACCGATTTTGAAAGTACACTTTTTCATCTATTCAAGCTCAAAAGGGGACAAGAATGAGTCTGTACAAAGACTTCAATGTATCGCTGTTTGGATATTGTCATCCCCTATTCTTCCTTTTTCAATCTTTCAACCTCTTCTCAACCTGCACTCACAAAGCACGTTATTCGAAAGTAATTAAAACAAAAGTAAAGACTTGAGTTGCCTCCCAAGAAGCGCCTTATTTAACGTCGTGGCACGACATAGTTCTCAAACTCAACAATCATTCTTGGGGTTCAGGATGATGTCACTATGCAATGCTCCCTTTGCCTTGGATTAAGATGAGTGACAATTTGGCCCAATTGGGTCTCAAGTTGTTTAATAGAAACTGAGTGAGAAGTCTCCGTCTAGGATAAAGTGGAGAAGTCATTTTTCAATTCCTTCAATACTTTATCGGACCCTTCAACCTTGTTGTAGATCCTTGCAAGCATTTCCATAGTCCGGCTTCATTCAGGCACAACTAATTCTTTTGGACGTGGACGATCATGGGAAGGCAAATACCTATCTTTTCCCATCTCCCTATCTCTCCAACTCCCACCCCTCCAGTCTTTCCAACCACCATCTCTATCTTTTTTCCAACCTTGGTTCCCACCTTGTAGTTGATAATTGTTGTGAGAACCCCCATTTGATTTCCCAAGTATTGAACTTCCTCATTATATAATGCCTCAAATTTTACATCTTTTGGGCACTACCCACTGTTGGTCCCAACTGCATTTACCAACTTGGTTCCA
This sequence comes from Solanum etuberosum, assembly GCA_029582245.1. NCBI lineage: Eukaryota > Viridiplantae > Streptophyta > Magnoliopsida > Solanales > Solanaceae > Solanum > Solanum etuberosum. The sequence goes on along the minus strand of JAJONR010006035.1, from coordinate 36,542 downwards.
CCTCTCATGATATGTTCAAACAACAAATCAATTTGGGTCATCATTTTGGCCATGTTTTTATCTCTTTCATGGTCCTTCTCAACTTGTTCTTTGGTAAACCCACTTGTAGAGTAGGCACTTGGTCCTCTCTAGTGTGTCATGCTTGGTTAACCTTAGTCATTTAATCAAGCAACAAAGCAGCCACATCATATGGTTGTCTCATTAACCCACAATGGACTAATTGATCAACCACACCTTTATTGACTGAATCAAGGCTGCAATAAAAGTATTGCAACAATGAATTGTACGGAATGCCATGCGTTGGGCATTGCAAAAGCAACTTCTTGAGCCTCATCCATGTCTCATGCAGGGGTTCACCTCCAATACGTTTGAAATTTTGGATTCGGAGTCAAAGTTTAACCATCTTTGAGGGTGGAAAAAATCTCTCCAAGAAGGTATCAGTTATCTCTTCCCACGAAGTGATAGAATCATTTGGCAACTCTGCCAACCATCTTGTAGCCTTTCCCGCCAAAGAGAACGGGAATAACTTCAACCTTATGGACTCTTGGGAGATATTATTGAACACGAAGGGTCCACATACCTCATTGTAATTCCTATGTTGTTTATGGGGGTCCTAATAAGCTAGACCCCCAAAATATCCTTTCATCTTGAGCAATTGTATAATAGTTCCGGTGATGTGAAACACAGTTCTCCCGATTGTGGGAGGTATCAAGATTGTTCCCGTGGCTTGAATAACAATAATAGGCGTGTAATTCAAATAACCCATGTTGTCATTTTGACCATAGTGACTATCGTTGTCACTTCAATATTCACTAATTTTATCAACTTGCAAATCAGCCAACAACAACACCAAACAACAAATCTACTACAAATTAACAAAATAAAAATCTAATTTCTCAATTAGATTTCCCAACCACCACTCCCGGCATCGGCACCATTTTTTATAACGCTCCAATCAGTCTTCAAAACCAATCAAAAGAGTGAGCGCTCATAGTCAGTAAAAATCCAATGAAGAGTCGGGGTCGAATCCCACAGAGAATGGTATATCATGGAGAATTCCTATCAAGAAATTTAGATTTTAAATTCACTCATTTGCAATAGTAAAAATAATTAGGTGGATGATTCCACCAATTTATATAAAACTTAATTTGTCAATTCTTGCAATCAAACTAAAATGTTGTTGAAATCACGATGTAACAAGTAATCTAAGGGTGCGGGGATTGAAAATCGATGTCACATAGGTGTAATTGTGCTGCTCTATAGTGATGAACATTCATGAATAGGCTAACTGATCTTTATTAACACTGATCATCTTTCAATCTCAAAGCATATATGTATAGAATATCCTTTCAATCTCATATAAATGTCAATCTAAACAACCCAATACCTTACTATATTCTCTCTTTCAAGAACATGGCAACTAGATCGACCCATAACCTCTATTTTCAAGAAAGTTACAGACATCAAACCTAAATTTCTAGTATCAGACTAATTACCCACTCTAATCAATCTCCTTCGATCATCAACCGAAGATCGGAAGTTGGAATTAAATTTGTAACCTTAACCCATAATTTAACTCCATGCTAATTAGACAAAAGTCATGCATGAACAACAACAAAACAGAGCATAGCACAATACCACTATATTAAATCAACACCCAACCTCATATTTACACCCCTAGATCTTGGGGTTTTAGCCACCCATCAAAAAAAGTAAAGAGATTATACCCTCCATGAAAGCAACCATGGTGTAACTTGAAATCAAGAAAATACAAGTAAACCAAACTTTGGATTCAACTTCAATTTATCAAATTGAAACACCAAGTTGTAAAACCCCAAAATCTAGAAAAGTGTTCTTCAAAGATAAAGTGTTCTAAAAACTCTCTTAAGAGTGTATCCAAAAATTGTATCTCAAATTGTCTCCCAAAAATTGTCTCAGAATTATCTATGTTTTTTCTCTCTCCTTTGGGCTATTTATACTTTCCCAAAATTTGTCCCAAAATCCATTACATGACTGACTCGGCGACATTAGTCAGGCTTGCTCAATGCGGTCGGTGCATCACCTTTTTCTCCTCTGGTCGCCTTCTGATGCTCTAGGCTTCAGGTGTTTTGAACCTCAGTTGGTGAACTCGATTGAGTTAGCCTTTCATGTTCCGTGAATCATCGAGTACCACCTTAGTCCGCCTTTCAAGCATTCACTTTTTTGTTTCAATACTGTCATTTTAGGCGATGTTCATTAAGGTCACCTTTCTCATTCGGTGCATCGCCCTTTCCATCGAAGTCCGCCGACCTCATTTAATAGACACAAGTGCTATGCTTTGTTAGTTTAGGTGAGGTAATTCTCAATTAGGCGATCCACAATGTATTGTTTGCACTTCTTTTTATATTTTTGGCCATTCTTTCAAACATCAATCCTTGCCTTATCCAGTTTCCTTCATAGGTGTAAATTATCAATATTCAATCAGAATAGGAACATATTAGGTATTGAGGACACTAATTATTGAGCTAAATAGAGCTCAAATGAGTGCAAATCTACCACTCATCAATTGCACAGACATAGAGATGCAGGATACTGAGGAGCTGATTATTCAGGCCATATTAGAGAGATCCCTTTGGGAGATTTTAACAGTTTGTACTAGTGGAGTCTCTTCAAACTCCCCCATGCCTCCCAGTATTATGATGGGCACTGATGCCCCAACTGATACCACACTGCTGCTTCCTGTGATCTTATTGCCGGGCACCGATGCCTCAGGTGATGCTTCACCTCTAGAGACTCCAGATACGAGTGCTCCACAAACTTAGCCTGTCAGGGGGACATTTTTACTCATACTCCCGTACTTAATATTTGAGGACACTGCACATTTCTTTTTGGTGGGGTGAGGGCCTTTAAGAAATATTCCTCTTTTACTTTGTATTTTGTTATTTTTTCAATTTTGGATAATTGTAGTAGTTTACTTTTATTTATAGTAGAGTGTTTCATTTGGCCTAGTGTATCTCTTATTGCCTCTTTCGTTTTCTCTCAATTTCGCAACTCCCTCTTGAGTTTTGAAAATTGTGAAATGCTTGAGTTTTCATTGATAATAATACAAAGATCGATTGTGTTGAATATCGATGTCTTGAATAGTACTAATGTTGAGCATGATGTATAGTGTTGGTGTTACAAAAATGAAATCGATGTGGCTGCACTTTTGAGCAATCTCTTTAAATCTTTTGTTGACTATCTGTGTTATGATGTGAGCGTTGCAATAAACATAACAAATACACTTTTGATCTTCTTGGGCTGTGCTAAATGAGTGCATTTCAAAGTGCCATGTGTGGTGAGTCCTTACTTGGAAGAATGTGGGTGAAATCCTAATATTTGCCTTGTTAGTCTAATTGTCTAAACCTTGGTGATTGTAAGGTGTGATCTTGAGAAAAAAAATCTAAGAGGGAACCCAAATTCTCATATCCTTTGTGACTATCTTGTGAGGGTGTGCATCCATTTTGGCACCATTTGAGCCTAAACCATTTGTTGACAAAACCAAAGTAAGACATCTTGAGCCAAATTTTCCCTACCTTCTCACCCAAAATCCTTTTTGAAGTATTATTATGTTTGAATAGCCAACGTAGGCAAAAATCTCAAGTTGCGGGGTGTGGAAAGAAAGGAGGAATGAAATCCAAGTGAAAAGCAAAGAAAGATGAAAATAAGACACAACTTTAAAGTTTGTTGCAAAAAGAAGGAACCCCTACTTATAAAAAAATAGAAAGAATCATTGTGATGAAAACATTTTGAAAAATGGAAATGAAAAAAGAGAAGTGATGAAATAAAGGGGATTCTAAATAAAATGAGTGAAAAGTCAAAGTTTGAGTTCTCAAACAGAAAAGAATGAAAAGAACTTGCGAAGAGGTGAAGATGATTGCAACAATGCTTTGAAAAGGTGAAGTCACCAAGCCAAATTGACCATACCTTAACCCTCAGCCCCATTACAAGCCTAAAAGACCCTTTAGATCTTGCATGGACTAGATTGTGTGATGATCGGAAAATATGGGAAAACCTATGGTGTAACACCCCGTATCCGAAAAAGGGAAATGAAACTAATTCTAGGAAGTTGTAGGTGCCATCCACGCAGGCCAACCACGGCCCGTGGGTTGAACCACGGACCGTAGCTGGGTTCGTGGATAGGCCACCCAGAGTAGGCTGTCCATGCAGGAATCACGACAGGACCCACAGATCGTTGGTGGGTCCACAGTCCGTGGTCCAGGGGTCCGTAGGTCGGCCAAAATCTCTGTACTTAGTGACGCTTAACTAGGACGGACCGTGGGTCAGTCCACGGCCCGTCAGTGGAGTCGTAGGTGGGGGTCAACAATTTTAAGTTTAGGGGCTTTTGGGTCTTTTCCGGTTTTAATTAAATCAAAGTGGTGTCATTTTACCCAAGCCTAGGAAACCTATATATGTATTTTTAACCCCTAAATTCACTCATTCAAGTCATTCTCTCAAACTCACCAAAAGAAATCCAAAGTTCTCTCAAAATATTTCTCTCTCTACAACTTGAAGAAGAAGAAAGAGTTGGAGCTAGGATCAAGGTTAAGTCTCCAATCTTCAATCATTTGTGGGCTTTATGATTAAGGTATGATGGATTTTCATCCGTGGAATCCTTCATCCATGGAGCCCCCATGATTTCCCCAATTTAGAAGAAGAATTCCTCAATTCTAGTTAAGGTTTCTTCTAATGTTATGGGCTTTGATCCAATTGAGTGGATTATGATTATTTATGATTGAATTGATAGAATTACATTATTTTAGGATGAATTTACATGTACCCATGGCTAACCCATGTCTAGAAAGATGAAATTGATATAAGTGGGTTTTATGCCATGAAAGGGGAAAATTAAGGATTTAGAGGTAATCTTCTAGGATTGATGAAATACATTGTAGATTGCTTGAGAGTAAAGCATATAAACATGAATTGATTGAGATTAAAATATACATGATGAATCATGGTTAGTAGTGCTTGAGATTGAAGCTTATATGATGAATTATGACTTGTAGGCTTTGAGATTAGAATTGTCTTGAGATTAAGGCATGTATGGTGAATGATGATTAGTAGATCTTTTAGAGTAAAGCCTACATGATGAACTATGATTATTAGGGCTTTGAGAGTAAAAATTATATTATAAATGTTGATTTGTAGATAGAATTGTTGTGGAAGGATTTACCCACATAATATATACTATGAATGTATGAATGTATAATGTGAAAGGTTTTCTCACATAAAATGATTCTAGGTTGAAATATTGCTCCCCTAAAATGAATCAAAGCATGTTTGAACTATGATAGCTTGAAGTAGTGATATGATATCCCTTCATGAATAGCTTGACTTGGTAAGACAATACCATGCATGGTAGCTTGAGTAGTAGATCTCATAGGTAGCTTTGTATTGAGCAATAGTACCCTTCCAAAGGTTAGCTTGAACTAGAATGATAGGATTCTTGCATGATAGCATGACTTTGTAAGCTCAAACCATTTCATTGGTAGCTCGGATTGAGCAATAGTACCCTTCCTTGAGTAGCGTGGACTTGCATGAGAGGATGCCTTCCATGATAGCTTGGTCTAGCATAATGAAGTTCTTTTCCTTGATAGCCTTGAATTGGTAAATAGTAACCATTCATGGGTAATGATTTGTCTTGGATTAGTAAAGAAGTACTCTTCCACGAATAGTAGAAATAGCTAAACAGGGACTAGTCCCCAATCAAAGTAGCATAGTTATGATGAAACAATGTTACTCTATGAAGATGTATTGTAAGCATATGTTAGTATGAGATTTACTTGTATGATGATAGGTTAGCTTGGATTGTTGCTTGAGTTGCCTTCCTTGATATGTATGCTAGAGGTGGATTACCCAAGTCCTAACATAGGATAAGTTGAGGTTACTTGAGAAGTGTTCCTCCTACATTATGATGATCTATGTGCATTGATTATGCTTATGATTTATGTTGTTATCTCTTATGCTTATTGTATGTCTTATGTTGACTAATGCCTATGTTGATGTTTATGCTAGCTATCATATTTAGTACATGTTTGTACTAACGCATACTCTTGCCTACATTCTTATCAAATGTAGGGTCTGACGATATCGACTTTCATCCCCGTGGCTAGGATCATAGTAGAGCAAGATTTGAAGTTTTGGTGAGTCCTCATAGAATTTGAGGATTTGACCACCATGTCCTTATGTCTTTCATTATATGTTTAGAACTATTGTATGGGCTGCGTCCCAAAGATATTCATGTCTTAGATGGTTTGAGACAAGTTTAATAGACTTCCGCTCGTTTTATAAAAGACTTTGATGTTATTGAAAATGTTTTAAATTTCCGCTAAATTCTATTATCTTATGTTATGAAAGCTAAGTGGCTTGTAAGAGGTCCTTCGGGGTCTTGTACGCCATGTTACATATAGGGCGTACCCCTGGGTTATGACATATGGGATGAAGCTTGCATGCATTTCTCTTTTGAAAGAGTGAGAGTTGCATTGATTCCTTGTTTCTTTGTTGATTTTCTTTGTTAGAGCATGTAATCATTCTTGATATGAGGGAACTTGAATGCATTTATTGAAACATGGTCTTGCATTAGAAAAGAAACTAAAGTGGGCTTGAGCTTGTGTTGAAACCGACTAGTCATCATTTGAAGCTTTTTGATCATGATTTAGTGTAGCATGTTGTTGAGTGTTGTCTTGTAATAACACTTGAATGTTAGCTCTCTTTGATTACTGTTGTAAACACCCTTATTGAGCTAATTGTGTTCTTGATTTACTTGATGACAAACAAAAGCTTAAGTTAGAGGTGTTTATGAGTTGTAGATTTGCACTCATTTGATGCCTATTTAGCTCAATAATTAGTGTCCTCAATGCCTAATTATGTACTATTCTGATTTTATTTTGATAATGTGTAGCTATGAAGGCTAATGGACAAGGAACGGATGAATGTTTGAAAGAATGACAAAAAATGTAAAAAGAAGTTCAAACTATACATTGATGATCACGAAACAAGAGAGACGGATCGCCTAGTGAGCATGACCTTGCCCAAAGTGACAATGCACAACACTTGTGTGTATCGAGGAAGGTCGGAAAACTCCAAAAGAAAAGATGACTCATCAAATGAGAAGGGCGACCTTGTTGACCATCGCCAGAAGCAACAGTGCAAGGAGAAAAATTAAAGGCTCAAAAGGTGAACTAAGGTGGTATTTGGAGATACGCCGAATGTGAAAGGATGACTCGAAAGGCGAACTAAGGTGGTATTTGCTTGTTTAGTATACCATATTGATGAAACCGAAATGAGATTCTATGCTAGGATGCTATGAGGCCGAAAGAAGATTAGCGTCATTGAAGATGACCTAGCCTATTCATGAATGTTCATCACTATAAAGCAACACAATTAACCCTATGTGACATTGATTTCAAATCACCGCGCCCCAAGATTACTTGTTAATTCTCAAATTCTCTGAAATCTTAGTTTAATTGTGAAAATTGATAACAAAATGCTTTTATTAAATTGGTGGAATCATCCACCCACTTATTTATACTATTACAACGGAATGATTTTACAATACAAATTTCTTGATAGAATTCTCGACGATATACCATTCTTTGTGGGATTCGACCCCGACTCTTAGTTGGGTATTTTTATTAACTACAACCGCTGTCTCTTTTAATTAGTTTTAAACGGTATATTTGAGTGTTACCATCCGGGCAACACATAAAATAGGCAACTTCTAGATGCATATACAAGGAAAGATGGGGAAAACAAATACTCACCAACACACATGGCTTAGTATGCACTGCCACTTCCAATTGTCAAGTTGTATAAAAGATGCACTAATTCAAGTTGTTTCATTCATTGTAACGATCCGTTAGGTTATTTTGGATACTAGAACTATTTTGACTCTTTCCGTAAATTTTAAATGGTAATTTTAAACTATTAACTTTACTACGGTTATTTAGTTGGCGGGTATTTATGAAATAATTAATTTTTATTAGTTAATGGTTAATGGGTCAAGTCCATAATTTATTTAATACCCTAAGTCTGACCCGTATAGGAAAATAAGTTAAGAAGTTTATTAATTTTTAGTGATAACACAAACTAATTGCGGCACAAACCCTTAAAGGAGAGAACGACAAGACTATCAAGGTAAACAAATTTCTATTGAAATCTATTCCTCTCCAATTTTGATGGTTGCATGAATATAGTATTATTATTATTTAGTTGAAAGGAGATCTGAAATTGGAAAATTGGTTTCTGTGCAACATCGATTTACTGAATTGGGTGTATTAAATTGTTAAGTAGTGGTCTTTCGTAATGATAGTAAACTAATTAAGGTTGATAATTGGCAGGATAATGTTAAGGGGTATGTATGGATGGTTGTTTGGTTTTTCAATTCAAGTTACTGTATGTAACTTGATGACAATTTTGGGGTTCCGTATTTTATTGTTATAGCTGCTTTAAGAAATCAAGTTTTGATACTACTATTTTTATATATAAGTAAATATATGAACTTAAGTCAGTTGAAGTTTTAGTTCTAGGCTATACAATAACATATTATTATATATTGAGCTGGAAAGAAATGGTGTTTGGATTATTATTATTATTATTATTTAATTATCAATTTATTGGGTTACATTGGCACATGGTAAGGAAAATGGCTAACATAGAACTGTGGGTTGAAGGAAAATGGTTACTTGGATAAACTAGTGCAATTAAATAGTTAGTGCAACATGCATTTAATAAAGTGACAAGGATAATATGTTGGGTTGAAGTGTTGACTGCCACTGGTTTCGGCACTAGTGGCTTTACCTTTGGATATTATAATTTTTATTATCATTTTATAAAACAAATTTTGATATATTGAGGTAGGTAATTAAATATTGAGTGTAGTATATTATTTGAATACCATTAAGGTTATGTTATTAAGAGAAATAAAGACTTAACCTTAGGCTTGAATATAAGGAATAGGAAACCTAACGTATTAATTGACCTCAAGATTAGGAACTTGAATATAGATTTTTGTTTGATGATTTTTTGGTCTAGGCTATATATAGAGTAATATGAGTGTCTATAGACTCGTTAACTTACAAATTACACATGCTGCATAGATTGGAAGCATTTGGAGGCATTGAGGATAGGAAAAATATTGGAGAAGTAGCTTGCTTGACTTCGGTTCTTCAGTGGAGGTAGGTTATGGTTTATTCAATGTGATAGATAGACTCCTAATAGTAATTGATAGTCATTGAGTTATATTGTGAATTTTTCTATGTACGTGGTGGTTGTGGTTATTCATATGTTGTTGTGGTTGGTCTAAAATCCCAAGACCGTGAAATCCATAATGTTAAACTCTCTCTATCAAACTGATGTCTTGAATAAAGAAGACTTGATGAAATATTGTTAATGAAGTGAAAGTACTGATAACAAATGATAAATTAACAGTATTATTGGATCGGGTGTCACGTTCCGACATGGTATTATTGGATCGAGTTTCACATTCCGATATGGTATTATTAGATGGGGTGTCACGTTCCGACACGATATTATTAGATCGGGTGTCACATTCCGACACAGTATTATTGGATCGGGTGTCACGTTCCGACACAATATTATTGGATCGGGTGTTCTGTTCTGACACAATATTATTGGATCGGGTGTCGCGTTCCGGCACGGTAACATTAAAGGAAAATATATTGAATTAACTTAATGTAATCAATCTCAAGGAAATCATTTCCCAAATGAGTGTGGTGTGGAGGCATGAGTCCTCGTGTGTGTGTTTGATATTGTGACTGATTACGTACTTGATTCGGTGCTGTTGTCACTTGTTCATGTTGTTCGTTGCTTGCCACCTGCTAAGTGCTATAGTTGATTTCATGTTATTACTTTATGCATATTAGTTTCTATTTTGAGTCGGCCGATGATATCTACTCAGTACATGTTGCCCTGTACTGAGCCCTACTTGTGTTTTCCTTTTATGTAGTGCAACGAGTGTACCAGCGACTTTGACTCGCCTCAGCTCTAGCCAGTCTCTAGCACATCAGGTTCAAGGATGAGCTATTCAGTTGAGCTCGTGTTGGATCCTCTCCGTCATGACATGATGTCCTTAGTTTTCAGAAACAAATTACTTTATTCATTTATATTGGTGTCTTTGATACTCTTAGACTTAGTATTTGGAGATTAGATGTCCTTGATGTGATGACTTTCAGGTTTTGGGAATGACATATAGTAGACTTTAGTGAATTTGTGTTTCTTACCTTAATAAGATTGAGCTTCCGCATTATGGTTTGTATTTCGTAAGTTTAACAATTAATATATGTTGGGGTTTAGATTTATTGGTTCGCCCACCTAGGAGAATAAGTGTGGGTGCCACTCATGACTCGTTTTGGGTCATGAAAAACTTGGTATCAGAGTTTTAGGTTCGGTGATCTCATTGCACAAGGACATGCCTAGTAGAGTCTTGCGGAACGGTACGAGGACGCCTTTACTTTTCTTCGAGAGGCTATAGGACTTTAGAAAAACTCTTCTCCTTCTTTCTTTCGTGCTACTATTTTAATCCAATTGGTATCTGTATTTCTTCACTCTACTTTGCATATGGTTAGTACTAGAGTTGTAAAAGTGGAAACACCAATGCCAACAATAGAAAATGTGTCCTTGGAATTAGGTGTATTTTTATGATTGACTACATGGCCTGTAAAGACTAGTGACCAGCATGATTTTTTTATTAAGTTCTTAAAGTTTAAACCCCCATTCTTCATGGGTACGGAATATGAAGATGCTTATGATTTTCTTATTGATTTCCATGAGTTGCCTCATAAGATGAATATAGTGGAGAGGCTTGATTTTGAGTTTGTGACATACTAGTTTTGGGGAGACGCCAAATTGTGATGGCGGTCTCATGTTGAGTGTCGACCAGTAAAGGCACTACCTACGACTTAGGAAGCATTTTTCTAGCTTCTTCATGGAGAAGTATATATCCCGTACTTTGAGGGATAGGAGGCAGAGGGGTTGAATCCAAATGACTTTGCCAAGGTGACAATATTCAAGAAGTTTCGTAAGGGAAGACTAGATAATGAACACCATTACTTGGAAAATACGGTTAGTGAAGTTGTCGTAACATGAATGAGTTGCTTAGCGAATGATGAGAATAATGTTGCACCAATTAAGGTTAAAATTTCTACTACGGTTTTATATATTAAGTGTATATCAAAAAGGGTCATGATACAACTACTACAATGGTATCGATGCTTACTTGGTTAGAGTTATGGAGTGTGTTCCTTCTATTATCGGCCTAATCTACAAAAGAATGCATATCGTTTTGGGTTAGAGACCAAACATATTTGATAATGTTTTGCAACTACTCAATGGATAGTAATCTTTGGGCTATTTGGGTACGATCTTTTCAGTAGGTATGAAATGTTCTAATGGTGGATCTAACGGACTTTCACGGTGTGATACTAGTTGTATATGGAAATGGATACGTCGATTGTCAAGTGTAAATACTAACTACTTAAAGAGTCATCAGTTATATCAAATGCTCGTATAATGAGATTTGATGCTGCATTCACATTTGAGAAACCAACTTGTTTGTTACTATGGACGCTTGGGTTAAGCATTATTTCTAAGGAAGGTTTTAGTGGTGGATCATTGGTGCGTTATTAATGCATTTAGGTTCTGAAGTGTATTCCGATGGTTCTAAATGAGGATTGGTGATTTTATTGTAAGGTCAAAAAGAGTGTATCGATATCGGAATAACAAGTTTATGGGTCAAGAAAGTCCCAACGAGTATACTTGTGTGAAGGTAATTAAGAATTTTACTAGGAAAGTGCATATAAAAAAATTGAGTGAGTCCTTTGGATTTGGATTGGTATAGCTGGGTTTGAGGTATCATGTCAATGATAAGGTTGACTTCGTGTGGTAATGGCAAGGGCTACTGAGCATGATGGTAATAAGAGTTCGTTATGGGTTGTGATTAGGATTCAAATAAATCACCAAGATTGTTGATTGAATAGATTATATATGGTAATTACAACTTGTGAGTATCTAAGATTGTGAATTGCTACTATTTGGTGAGTAGCATGGTCGTATGGAAAATTGTAGGAGGTGTTGAGACACCATCTGAAGGAAATTGAAAGAATCTAGAGTCATAATGGAAAGAATTAGTGGGATTTAGCATAGCCTTCGGAAGGAGGCGAGAGCAAGGATGTTTACTCTAATTGCAAGGGACACAAATTATATTTAGAGGGTTGAGAATTGGGTCCAGAGACACGTGGTTCCATCTGTTTTGCTCTGATTATGGTAATAGTATCATGGGTTCAACATATGGGTTAAAAATGGGTGGATAAGATTTGAGAAAGAAGTCTGTAGGCGTTCGGTTCGAGTGTGATAATAAGTGTTTTTGTATTTTTTTGTGTTTTTGAGTTTGATAACTGGTACCGTTGGAATAACAATTAAGAGTTTTTTTCATTGTAAGTCTACGTTCGTGGTGGTATGTTTTGTCAAGATATGGATTGGTAAGATAAGAAATGATTGATTGCATCGGGTTTTGAGCATTTGGGAGGACTTATGCATGATTTGGATCATAAAGTTTGTTACTTTCGATCGTTAAATGATCTAAGGAAATGTTTCACTCAAGGTTTTGATTTAGAGCATGAAGTAAAATGTCATGGGATATTTGGTTAAAAGATGAGATCGGTAAGCGAACTAGAGAAATGAACAAAAGTCTGATGTATTGAAGGGTTCAAGGTATTTGGAATTTGCATCATGGGAACAATCTAAGAAAGTTGAAGGAATAAGACATATCGTATAGACCCTTGGTTCAGAGTATAGGGTTGTGTGAACTTTTGCCTCTAAATTCAGAAATGACTATACAATGTGGACTGGTTCCGCACCGACTTATGATAGATGTATCATCGACTTTTCTGAAGCTTTGGTTTTGATATGGGTGACAAACAGTGAGGTATGAAAAATTTAATGTTTTATATGGGGTTAGATTGCTCAAATTATGATAGATGACTTATGAATGTTGTTCAAGATGAGATATAGTTTTACATGGTTATTAAGAATTTCGGGTTGGATTAAAACTGCTCTACTGATAGGACTACATAAACTGTTATGATGCGTTACATAGACATCTGATGGTAAATAGAGGTTATTAGCTTATAGAATTATTGGAGTGACTAAGAATTTCTATGAGTTTTTGCACGAGGTATGTGATGATAATTGAAGCATGGTATGTGACATTTTTTTTTGTGTGGAGTTACCTTTGGGTGTGATTTAATAGTTTTATCTCGAAGGGAAGATACTATCAGGTTTAGAACTAGTGTTATCAGTCTTGGGTGAGAACCGTATATGTCATGAAATGCTTAAATGGAAAGAGAGGTAGCCATAGCTTGAATTTTTTTAGAGGTGGCAATGTATTTGATAAAAAGACTATGATACTAGTTACAGTTTGAGAGTAAGGTAAGTGGATGATGTGGTTATGATGTTTTTTAGTATTAAGAATGGTGGCTTCAATATAGTACTGTGATAGTATGTGGGGTTTGATAAATTCAGAATGTGTATGATTGTAAAGGGGACCAGACTGATTGATTGTGGGTAGATAACAAGTAAAGAAATGGAGTCAAACGAGTGTAAATGCTTGATATGGGCACTATGGAGAGAGTATCTTTTGTAATTCGACCTTGGTTCGGTACTTTCTTATGTGACCATCTTTTTCTTTCTGGACATTATTTGGAGCATGATTCACCGCTTATGCCACGTGTGTTTTCACATCTATGGGTGAATTCCTAGTGGTGGATCAGGTGTACTCATCCTGCAATTGTCTTCATGGTAGAGTGGCATCCTTAGGCAGACTTGGTCATTTCAGTTATGATAGATTTGGTGTTTTTTGGGATAGTTGAAGTATACCAGTAGTTCTACACGCACAACCTTGCTTATGAGAACTTATATAAGAGCTATGAAGAGTTACAATTGTCTAAGAGTGTTGTTAGAGGTTCTGTATACTTAGATGTATCACTCTCTGGTGGGTACTTGATCATTTCCTTCATTGAGTTAGATAAGTTTGATTTTCCCCTTATGAGTATCCGATGGTTAAAGATCATATTTTTATAACTTAAACTTGTGGGAATATTATGTTGTGAAAATGGAATCTTGATAAGATCTATGATGGTTTGTGCAAAATGAGTGTGTGGTGGTTAGTTCAAGTACCCTTCTTACCCTCGCCTTCTTTTGATCGTTCGAGGACGAACGATGGGTAAATTGGTATCAAATGTAATGACCCATTAGGTTATTTTGAATACTAGAACTATTTTGATTCTTTCCGTAAATTTTAAATGGTAATTTTGAACTATTCACTTAACTACGGTTATTTAGTTGGCGGGTATTTATGAAATAATTAATTTTTATTAGTTGATGGTTAGTGGGTCAAGTCCATAATTTATTTAACACCCTAAGTCTGACCCGCATAGGAAAATAAGTTAAGAGGCTTATTAATTTTTAGTGATAACACAAACTAATTGCGGCACAAACCCTTAAAGGAGAGAACGACAAGACTATTGCAGGTAAATAATTTCTATTAAAATCTATTCCTCTCCAATGTTGATGGTTGCATGAATATAGTATTATAATTATTTAGTTGAAAGGAGATCTGAAATTGGAAAATTGGTTTCTGTGCAACATCGGTTTACTGAATTGGGTGTATTAAATTTTTAAGTAATGGTCTTTCGTAATGATTGCAAACTAATTAAGGTTGATAACTGGCAGGATAATGTTAAGGGGTATGGATGGATGGTTGTTTGGTTTTTCCATTCAAGTTACTGTATGTAACTTGATGACAATTTTGGGGTTCCGTATTTTATTGTTATAGTTGCTTTAAGAAATCAAGTTTTGATACTACTATTTTTATATATAACTAAATATATGAAATTAAGTCAGTTGAAGTTTTAGTTCTAGGCTATACAATAACATATTATTATATATTGAGTTAGAAAGAAATGGTGTTTGGATTATTATTATTCAATTATCAATTTATTGGGTTACATTGGCACATGGTAAGGAAAATTGCTAACATAGAACTGTGAGTTGAAGGAAAATGGTTACTTGGATTAACTAGTGCAATTAACTAGTTAGTGCAACATGCATTTAATAAAGTGACGAGGATAATATGTTGGGTTGAAGTGTTGACTGCCACTGGTTTCGGCACCAGTGGACCTTTGGATATTATAATTTTTATTATCATTTTATAAACCAAGTTTTAATATATTGAGGTAGGTAATTAAATATTGAATGTAGTATATTATTTGAATACCATTAAGGTTATGTTATTCAGAGAAATAAAGACTTAACCTTAGGCTTGAATATAAGAAATAGGAAACCTGACGTATTAATTAACCTCAAGATTAGGAACTTGAATATAGATTTGTGTTTGAAGAATTTTTGGTCTAGGCTATATATAGAGTAATATGAGTGTCTATAGACTCGTTAACTTACAAATTACGCATGCTTCATAGATTGGAAGTGTTTGGAGGCATTGAGGAAAGGAAAAGTATTGGAGAAGTAGCTTGCTTGACTTCGGTTCTTCGGTGGAGGTAGGTTATGGTTTATTCTGTGTGATAGATAGACTCTTAATAGTAATTGATAGTCATTGAGTGATATTGTGAATTTTTTTATGTACTTGGTGGTTGTGGTTATTCATATGTTGTTGTGGTTGGTCTGAAATCCCAAGACCGTAAAATCCATAATCTTAAACTCTCTCTATCAAAGTGATGCCTTGAATAAAGAAGGCTTGATGAAATATTGTTAATGAAGTGAAAGTGATGATAACAAATGATAAATTAACAGTATTATCGGATCGGGTGTCACGTTCCGACACGGTATTATTGGATCGGGTGTCACATTCTGATACGGTATTATTGGACTTGGTGTCACATTCCGAAACAGTATTATTAGATCGGGTGTCACGTTCCGACACAGTATTATTTGATTGGGTGTCACGTTCTGACACAGTATTATTGGATCGGGTGTTACGTTCCGACACAATATTATTAGATCGGGTGTCGCGTTTCGGCACGGTAACATTAAAGGAAAATATATTGAATTAACTTAATGTACTCAATCTCAAAGAAATCATTTCCCAAATGAGTGTGGTGTGGAGGCATGAGTCCTCGTGTGTGTGTTTGATATTGTGATTGATTACCTACTTGATTCGGTGCTGTTGTTACTTGTTCATGTTGTTCGTTGCTTGCCACCTGCTAAGTGCTATAGTTGATTTCATGTTGTTACTTTATGCATATTAGTTTCTATTTTGAGTCGGCCGATGATATCTACTCAGTACATATTGCCCTGTACTGAGCCCTACTTGTGTTTTCGTTTTATGGAGTGCAGCGAGTGTACCAACGACTTTGACTCGCCCTCAGCTCTAGCCAGTCTCCAGCACATCAGGTTCAAGGATGAGCTATTCATTTGAGCTCGTGTTGGATCCTCTCCGTCATGACATGATGTCCTTAGTTTTCGGACACAAATTACTTTATTCATTTATATTGGTATCTTTGATACTCTTAGACTTAGTATTTGGAGATTAGATGTCCTTGATGTGATGACTTTCAGGTTTTGGGAATGACATATAGTAGACTTTACTGAATTTGTGTTTCTTACCTTAATAAGATTGAGCTTCCGCATTATGGTTTGTATTTCATAAGTTTAACAATTAATATATGTTGGGGTTTAGATTTCTTGGTTCGCCCACCTAGGAGGTTAAGTGTGGGTGCCACTCATGACTCATTTTGGATCGTGAAATTCATAGGATTGGGGTTACCATGGACTCTATAAGCGTCAGGTGGTAGGGTAGTGTCCGCTGCTGTCGTTCCTGCATCAGTAGTAGCAGGTCAATAGTAGTGGCATCAGCCATAGACTGTGAAGAGTTTCCAGAAGCCTCATCAAGATGACCTCTAAGGTCATCACGCTCAAGCTTTGCCTCATAAATGGACTAGCGTACTGCAAAAATCGTGTACCTCCTCAGTCGCTCTTCTTCTCTATGTCTCTTCAAAACTCGGCATTCCTCCTCAGAAACAACCAACGCCAAATCAGGAACTGAATACTCCTTCAATCTATCATTCATATGGGCCTCCATGGAATCTATCCAGGCATGCACATTTGAATACGACTCTAAGGTTGTCGCAATCGTCCTATCCACAAATGTGCCCAGTTGTTCTTTAAGCAGTTTCAGATTCTTCTCATGTTTATCCACCTTTTTTCTAGCCGTGCATAGTTTGCAGGAGTAATTGCATAAGATGGTACTTGCGACACATAAGAAATGGTGTTAGTAGCCTCACCCTGTAGTGCTGAAGTGTCGGATGTGGTTTGCGTCTTGCTAGGTATATCGAAGATAGAGGATGGCACTGGTCTATCAATAGGTGTAGTCATAGTCCTAGGCCTCTCTTCCAGCCCAAAGACCGGGGTATCAGCTCTCTGTGCTCGCAACCCATGCATGGAGTCATCCTTCATCTTCTCCAGATCAAACTTCTTTTTTGCACACTTCTCCACATCCACTCCAAATAAAATAGGTACCCCAGCCGCTGTGCATAATCTAGTCACTAGGCATGGGAAAGGTAGAGAGGTGGTAGGTCTCAAAACCCATGTACGGATCTCCTCAACAATCACATGGAAAAAATCAATATGAAAGTCTATCAAGAAGGTTGCTACCAGGACTTCCTTATCCTCTACAAGAGTGTTGCCACCCCCAATAGGTAACAATCTATGACGGACAACCCCCACAGAAACTTGGCAGGAAATGTGACCGATGCTTTCTGAATGCGCTCCCTGGACTGCAACAACCATAAAGGTTAACCATCTGTCATGACTTGTTCAAACCACATGCGTTGTTGTAGTCTCTCTCATCTAGTGATCGAATTTCATAGTCCATCTAAGAGCGGAGTAATCCAGGCCAAAAAGGATCTGGTCCATATTGTCCGGTGAAATGTTCACGGGCACATCTCTTATTGTGACTTCATTCAGTCGCACTGGCTTCCCCTGAGTGGTATACCTTTTTCCCTTCTCTAGTAATGCGGCATAATTTACATAAAATTCTCGCACCATGGCCGGGTAGTAGTCCCCTAGCTCCGTCGACATCTAATCAAACTTGTACTTCTTAAATAGACTCTCAATCTTTGGGTATGCCGATAGATTCGATGCAATGACATGTACCTATTTTGCTATACTTCTTTGATGGTGACCATATCATTAAGTGTAAGGCCCTCATTGTACAACTTTTGTGCCCCCGGTACCGTCCACCTGATGCCGTCCTGAAAACTAACATTCTTTTTCTTAATGGACCCACCACAAACAAGTTCCGGGGTATCAATAGGGGCCTCAACAACAGGTGGTGCAGGGGCTTCACTAGACTCTTCAGAAGAGTCAAAACTAGAGTCCGTGTATGATGTGTCTCCCTCTTCAGACTGGAGGGAATCCTCATGTGCTGTTGTAGTGGCTCGAGTCCTGGACTGAGGTAGTGTCAGATCGACCTCATGTTCCCACTCAGAAGGTTCATCACAAATTTGATGGGTATCTTGCCTTTGGGCTCCCCCTTTGGTCTGGTTTAGCTTCGGAGGCATTTGTACCTGTGGGAAAACAAGTAAGTACACACATGAAAAATAGCTAGGCAATTAATGTCCATATGCAAATGACTAAACTGATGACGGTGAGGGTGATGTCCCGTCAAGGATGTGACGGTCCGTCAGACCCCTCCATTAACAATAACTTGGATGGTGTAGGTTATCTTGCATATGTGACATTGAGGGTTGATGGCCCGTCATGGCTATGACAGTCCGCCAGACCCATCGTCAGAATATTTAGTAACTTTAGCCAATTTTCTACAAGTGTGACGACACAGTTGACGGACTGTACTGCGGATCGTCAGCTCAATTTTATCAAGTTTATGTTGAAGTACACTTGTGACGATACCTTTGACGGGTCGAGGTGACCACACGTCAAACAAAGTTTCACAAGCAGTACAAAATCTTTTTGTTGGTGTTTCGCTATGATATTAAGGTTACAACTTCATGCAAAGAGTAAATCTCATAACATAAAGAAATACCGACATCAATTTAGCATACTAAGGGTTATTTAGACTTCACCCTAATCAAACAAAGTATCACACTAGCAGGCACTCAGACTTCCCTGGGGAGTTAAGGAAAAAGTAATATAACATCGACGATTTCCCTTAACAATGTCGTCACTCAATCCATCATTGGGAATCGCCATGTAGCCCTTGAACACAAAGCAATTTTTTTTTTTTTGGTTATCTCTATATATGTCTCTTTTTGTTTTTCCTTTTAGTTATTTACAAAATAGAGGTGTGCACAAATGAAACAATACCAATGACAATCAATCCACCATATTCAGAATTACCCACAATATAAGTACAGACGCACAAAATCATCAATTACACACAACCCATGAATTTCGCAATTAGAGCACAAACCCACACTAAATAAACAATGAGTTCCTTCAGAGTACAGGCACAAACATGATTCAAGTTACTTACTCGTATGATAATGAAATCAATCAGAATATTGAACTTAAAACATACCTTGATTGCGAAAACAAGTTGGAGAATGGAAAGCTCTTGACACACTTTGGCCCTTTTCTTATTCGAAATACCCAAGATAGTACATACTTAATGTTATCACTTTCTTGTGTTGAATTAGTGGAGTGAATTGGGAATGGAGTGGAGGTGAGTTGTTTATGGAGGAAGAATTGATGGAACATGAAAATATGTGGGGGCAGAAGGAAAGTCGATCGTGGTGAAGATGGAGGTGGTCACGGGAACGGTTATGGGGGACTTTTAAAATCCCCTAATTTAATTATGTGGGATGGGTTGGGTTAGGGTCAGATAAGGTCGGGTTGGATTTGACTAGTGTGGGCTTGGTTGGTTTGGGCCGGGTGGTTCAAATTCGGGTCGGGTTTAGTGGAGTTAGGGTTTAGAGAACATAGCTGACCTTTAAGTTGCATGGGTAATGGTCTGTCAAGTGAGTGAGGGGCCGTCAACCCTCTCCGTCAACTTTAAGTGAAAGTGCATTTTGCACTATGCATCTGGTTGTGGAACCGACGGCCGGTCAGTGGCATAACGCTCCGTCAGACCTACATTTGCACATTTATTTTTCTAAACCCTAGTCCTGCACACTTAACACCTTATTAGTGCATCATCCAAATACTATACTTACTATATTACATATTTTATACAAGACTTTGTGTTGCCTCCAAAAAAGCGCCTGATTTAACGTCGCGGCATGACTCAGATACCTTGATTACTCAGACTTCATCAAGGTATACAAATTCTATCACCTTCACCTCCTCCAAGATTCCAATGTAATGCTTAACCCTCTGTGCATTGACTTTGAATCACTCACCTTTTTCATTTTCGAGCTCTAGAGCTCCAAATTGAAATACCTATGCAACTTTAAATGGTCTTGACCACTTGGACCTCAATTTACATGGAAACAATCGATGCCTTGAGTTGAACAGTAGCACCAAGTCCCCAGGACTGAAACTTTTTTTCTCAATCCTCTTGTCATGATATAGGTTTATCCTCTCTTTGTATAGGGCAGACCTCTCATAGGACCTCAGTCAAAACTGATCCATCTCATTTATCAGCTCCAACCTCATATTAGCTACTTAACTCCAACTCAGATTTAGTTTCTTTAGCACCCATAAAGCCTTATGCTCCAACTCAACAAGCAAATGACATGCCTTTCCAACCACTATATGGTATGCTGACATACCAATGGGTGTCTTAAAAGCTGTCCGGTATGCCCATAGTGCATCATCTAACTTTCTTCCCCAGTTAGTCCTATTGGCATTTACAGTCTTCGCCAATATGGACTTTAATTCTCGGTTGGACACCTTTAGTTTCCCAATCGAATGTGGATGGTATGGGGTTGCTACTTTGTGTTGCTTCACACCGTATTTAGCAAGTAATGTGTTGAACACTTTGTTACAGATATGTGAACCCCCATCACTATAAATCGCTTGAGGTGTGCCAAAACTGGAGAAGATGTTTTTCTTTAAGAAACCATCAACACTCTTACCATCATTATCAGCATATTCCACTGCTTCTACCCATTTGGAGACGTAGTCTACAACAACCAAGATGTACTTCTGCCCATAAGAACTCACAAATGCCCCCATAAAAACGTTACCCCATACATCAAATAGCTCCACCTCCAAGATAGGAGTCATAGGCAACTCATGACTACAAGATATGGATCCTTGCCTTTGAAACATATCACATCCATTAACCAATTCAAATGCATCCTCATGAATAGGGGCCAATAATAACCACTTTGAAACAAATTGTAAGCAGTGCGACCTCCCCCATGGTGCCCACCAACCGGAGAGGAATGACATGCCTCTAGAATAATCAATATCTCCACCTCGGGAACACACTTCCTTATAACGTGACCAGCACATACCCTGTAGAAGTAGGGTTTATCCCAAAAGCATTTGCCCACATCATGCAGGAACTTCTTCCTTAGTTGAAAAGTCTCATCCTCCAGCATCAATTCACTAACTTGATATTTGCAAAGTCAGCAAACCAAGGAATAAGATGTAGAGTAACGGCATATACCTTATCCTCTGGGAATGAGTTATCAATTTTAAGTTCAACTTCCTTATTCTTTTCTATTTCTAATCGATACAAGTGGTCTGCTACCTGGTTTTCACAACCCCTTTGATCTTTGACCTCAAAGTCAAACACTTTTAGCAAGAGTACCCATCTAATTAACCTTGATTTTGTATCCTTCTTCGCCATCAAATATCTCAATGTTGAGTGGTTGGTGTGCACTATCACTTTTGTCCCCAAGAGGCATGCTCTGAATTTCCCAAAGGCATACACAACTTCCAGCAACTCTTGTTCTGTGACAATATAATTCTTCCAGGCTACGTTCAGTGCCTTACTTGTATAGTATATTGGGTGAAAGATCTTATCTCACTTTTGACCCAACACAACTCCTAAAGCAACACACATTACCTCAAATGATTCAGACCAATATGGAGAAATAATAATTGGGGCTTTCATACATGCCTCATCAAATGTCAAATTTTGGTAGTCCATGCAAACTCGCCATCCTATGACTGGCCTTTGTGGGATTAATTCATTCTTAGCATTTTATACTACCGTCATACCGCCCTTCTTAGGCACATATTGCACTGTGCTGACCCAATGGCTATCAGAAATGGGATACACCACACCTGCATCCAACCATTTGATAATCTCCTTTTTCACCATCTCTTGCATAGGTAGGTTTAATCTCCTTTGATCCTCTATGCTTGGGCTGCACTCCTCCTCTAACTTGATTTAATGAGTACAAATACCAAGAGGTATGCCAATGATATCAACAATGGTCCAACAAATTGCCCTTTTGTACCTCCTCAACACTTTCACAAGCACGTACACTTGCTGATTAGACAAATCTGCATCCATAATAACTGGTAAAGTGTTACTTTCCCCAAGAAATATATACCTCAGATGACTAGGTAATTCTTTCAATTAAAGTGTAGGTGGCTCCTCAATGGATGGCTTTGCCGGGGAGTCAGCCTATTTTTTTTAGATCTGGATCCAACTTCTTAGAAGCATAAGGATGTGATCCCATTCCCTTCAAGGCACTTACAGTCTCCACGTAGTCTTCTCTAAACACTTCATCAAAATTCATAAGCAACGCAACTAACGTTTCAACTGTGAACCTTTCCTCAATAGACACTTTAATTACCCCATCTTCAGACACATCTATTGCAGACACCACACTTATATCTTGTGGTTGTTTCATAGACTTGCATACCTTAAATTTCACCTCTTCATTATTTAATCCAAACATCAGCTCAACGCTTTCCACATCAACCAGTGCTTTACCTGTGGCAAAAAATGGCCTCCCCAAAATGATGGGAACTTCAAAATCAACATCACAATCTAAAATTATAAAATCTGCAGGGAAAATGAAACTCTCCACCTTCACCAACACATCACATAAAATACCCACATGCCTTTTCACTGACCTATTATCCATCTTCAGTCTCCTTACTATTGGTTTAGGAGCTCCCAAACCCAATGTTTTTTATATCGCAAGAGGCATGAGGTTGATGCTGGCCCCAAGATCACACAAAGCTTTTACCAAATCAAATGCACCAATTGTGCAAGGTATGGTAAACACACATGGATCTTTCTTCTTTTGTACTAAAGACCTAGTAGCGATGGAACTACAATGGTGCAAGTTATCTGCGGCCTCATAACCAAATGCCCTCTTCTTTGTCACCAGATCTTTCATGAACTTGGCATAACCTGAAATTTGCTCCAAATCTTCGACCAATAGAATGTTCACTGAAAGCTGGCAAAGCATTGAGATAAACTTCAAGAACTTACCATCTTCTGCTTTCTTTTTCATCCTTTGCAGAAATGGAGGTGGTGGTCTAAGAATGGGCTATAAAGGTTTTGATACCTCTACTACGGGATCCTCAATTTTCCTCGTCTCTTCAACAGTGTCTGGCTTCACTTCTACTTCTTCAGATACTTTAGTCTCTACCAAGCCTCCTTCACTTACATCATTTTCTACCAGATCATCATCATCATCTTCAAAACTTGTCTTCTTCTCAAAACTTGCAGGTACTAGTTTCTGAAGTGATTTACCACTCCTAGTAGTTGTAGCCATGTAGTTGCCATCTTTCTTCGGCTTTTGTATCATATCACTTGGTAGTGTTCCATTCTTCTTCTAGTTCAATGAGGATGAGAGCTGCCCCATCTGTTGTTTTAGATGGTTTATGGAAGTTGTGTGCAAATCTAGAAGCTGACCCATGTTGGAGAAATCACTCTTCAACTCTTTTACCGCAACATCTGTGGATTCCACCCTCTGTAATACCTTTTCAAACATATCTTCCATCCTAGAAATACTGGACCCATTACCTTCTCTGTCTCTATTACCTGGAGGCACATACACACCATTTTGGTCATTTTTGGACCCATCTTTGCTTTGCCAATTACCTTGGTCCCTATTTCTGGATCTGTCATATTGACCATCTCGCTGCTAGTTCCTACCATGATTTCAAGAATTATAGCCTTGGTTGCCTGAGTTATAATTTGGGAAACCCCCTTGGCTGTTCAGATATTTTGCTTCCTCGTCAAAATAAAACTCATAGTCTTTATACCTGACTGCAACAGCTACTGCATTTACCTTTTCCGTACCAGCAACTAGTAGATGTTTAGTGAGTAAATCCATCTGAGGTTATATGTGGGCCATGTATTTTTCACGTTCTTCCTCTCTCTTTCGCTCCTCTGCCAACAACTCAAATGTGAACCCAAGATCCCTAATTTCTACATCTCTAGTATGCCAAGCTCTGTTATTCTTTGATACCTCGTCCATGATAACCATGATTTTAGGGAAAGGCTTCCTCATGAAAGATCTACCGCAATCTGCATCCACTATTAGCTTGGTCACAAAATTTAGTGACCTATAGAATATCTCTTTCAAGTGTCTTTCTGTGAGGCTATGGTTTTGACATTTCTTCAGATTTTGGCTGAACCTCCACTGTGTCATGCAATACCTCCCCTAGAAGCTATTTGTGGGAGCCTATTTCATCTTTAAACTACAACTCTTTTGCTTCTGGGAAGAATCTCTCCATGAAAGCTTCTCTCAACTACGCCCAAATTGTGATTGAGTCAAGTAGTAGCTCATTCAACCAGTTTGTTGCTTCCCAGTTAGTGATAATGGAAGCAACCTCAGTCTCATTGTAGTTTGATTAACCCAGGAATCTTAGTTGATTTGCAAGCTTCCACAAAATTCATCAAGTGCTGATTTGCGTCCTCACCAATTATACCTCTAAACAACCCCTTCAGGTTCAATAACTGAATCATAGTGCTGGTGATGGTGAACTTGACTCCTGGTGGCAATTGTGGTAGCACTATAAGTCTAGTAGCTCCAGCCCCATCTAAATATTGATCATTACCTTCAAAAACCAAATGTATCTGCTTTTGGCCTCGAACTCTTGGAGCTAATGGTTGTTGCTGAGGGGCTAATGGTTGTTGTTGAGGGGCCATCTATTCTTTCTCTTCATCCTCAATATCTACCTTTTTTGGGTTGTTGGCATTGTTATTGGCACCTTTTTCTAGTCCCTCAGCATCCTGTCTCAGTCTTTGTCTCTGCGCTTCAAGTTCTTGTGCTTTCACCATTCTTCTAATAGTTCGTCTCAGTTCAGGATCATAAGGAATTAAAGGTTCTCCCTTATTGATGGTGTTTGACATGCATTTTCCTATACCCTATGCATACAGGAAATAAGACTAAGAGTGAAATAATACACACTTGACTTAATTCTTAACTCAATTCCCCGGCAGAGGCACCAAAAATTGATACACCGAAATTTACACCTCAATTAAGAAGTATGAAGCAGTCGCTGTCAAATATAGAACCCAACAAGGTTGGGGTCGAAACCCACAGGGAATAAGGCGAGAACTAAGCCGTATGTGGTTATTTGACTATTAGGTACTTATTTCCAAAACAAAATGGGAAATTGGGGAAGTTTTAGGATTTCATTGTAATTTGATTTGTAACAAGTGACGTTCAACAATAACACTTGATTTAAAGTAATTATAGAGAATTAAACATGATTGTGGTTACCATGATTTTTGACCAACTTTCAGGTGAATTATAGACCTAGATTCAGCACTACGTAATATACCAGTTTTATCAAGCTCAGTACTATTAACTGTCTCTCAACCACATCAACTGCATATCACTTTCATTCTCTCAATTGAAAGTATTTATCTCAATTCAATGATAGTAACTCAAGTAGCTAATCTTGCTACAACATTAACTATTAGACGGGTTCAAATCTCCGAATTATGTTGTTAACTCTTTTACCAAATTTTACACTATTATATTCAAACTAGTTGAACCCAAGGCAGGTCCTAATGTTTTCAACCATTAGAAATTGATCTAAATGAAAGAGTTAACGAGATATATGTTTGTAGTGCAAATTTTAGTCCATAAATTCCCTTATTTTAGGTTACGTCGTCATGGATCCCACAACCCTTGGTTGTGGAGTTTAGCTGCTCATGCTCAATGACACAACAACCATAATTGCATTCATTCAAGGAAAGTAAAAACTTACAAGACATGAAAATAATAGATGACAATGATTTCAATAAACTCACAAAGTCTCCTTCAAAACTTAATCAAGAGTAATCTGTTCTGTAATGATAAAATCTCTCAAAATCTCCAGAATAATGAATGCCGCATAAAAAACCCTAGAAAAATTATTTACAGATCCCAGAAAATTCAAATTTTAAAACTAGAGAGTGCAGATCTCAAGGTATGTGTGACAAAATCCCTGACGGTTCGTCATTGGAGTGACGGTCTGTTAGAGTGGCCATCATAAACGATGAGTGGTAGAATTGCAGTCATTTAAGGTCTACTTAGCTCAATAATTAGTGTCCTTAATGCCTAATATTATTGTTTTCTAATTTAATGTTGATGATTTACATTTATGAAGGAAATTGGACCAGGCAAGGATTGATATTTGAAAGAATGACAAAAGATGCAAAAAGAAGTGCAAACGATACATTGTGGATCGCCTAACATGAAGGGTGGATCACCAATTGAGCACGACCTCACCTAAAACGATAGTGCATAGCACTTGTGTCTATCAAATCAGGTCGGCGGACTCCAATGGAAAGGGCAATGCACCGAATGAGAAAGGTGGCCTTGATGAACATCGCCCAACATGGCAGTATGGAAAGAAAATAGTGAATACTAAAGGCGAACCAAAGTGGTACTCGGCAAATCACGGAACATGAAAGGCTAACTCAATCGAGTTCACCAACTGAGGTTCAAACACCTAAAGCCTACAGCATCAAAATGTGAGTTGGGAAGCAAAAGGCGATGCACCGAATATGTTCGGTGAGCCCGACTAATATCGCCGAGTTTGTTGTGTAGTGGATTTTGGCATAAATTTTGTGGAAGTTTAAATAGCCCAAAGGAGAGAGAAAATATTGACAATGCTGAGATGATTTTTGGGAGATAATTCGAGATACAATTTTTGGATACACTTTTGAGAGAGAGATTTTAGAACACTTTACCTTGGAAGAACACTTTTCTAGCTTTTTGGGTTTTACAACTTGGTGTTTAAATTTTATAAATTGAAGTTGAATACAAAGTGTGTTTACTTGTAATTGCCTGATTCAAACTTACCCATGGTTGTTTTCATGGAAGGTATAGTCTCTTTACTTTTTGTGATGGGTGGCTAAACCCCAAGATCTAGGGAAGAAAATATGGGGTTGGGTGTTGATTTAATGTAGTGAGTATTGTGCTATGCTCTGTTTTGTTGCTGTTCATGCATGAATTTGGTCTAATTAGCATGGGGTTAAATTATGGGTAGGTAAGGTTGCAAACATAATTCTACTTCCGATCTCCAGTTGATGCTCGCAAGAGATTGATTGGAGTGGGTAATTAGTCCGATACTAGAAATTTAAGTTTGATATTTGTAACTTGCTTGAAAATAGAGGTTATGGGTCGGATCTAGTTGCCCTGTTATTGTAAGAGAGGATAGAGCAAGGTATTGAGTTATTTAGATTGACATTTAGATGAGACCGAAAGGATATTTTATTCATAAATGCTTTGAGATTGAAAGATTATTAGTGTCAATGAAGATGAGTTAGCCTATACATGAATGTTCATCACTAAGGAGCTGCACAATTACCCCTATGTGATATCAATTTCCAATCCTCACATCCCTAGATTGCTTGTAAACTCTTGATTTCATCAATATTTTAGTTTAATTACGATAATTGACAACCAAAGCTTTATATTTAATTGGTGGAATTATCCACCCAATTGTTCTTACTATTGCAAATGAGATCCAAATTTCTTGATAGGAATTCTCCATGATATACCATTCTCTATAGGTCGACCCCAACTCTTCATTAGGTTTTTACTGACTATGACCGGTCACTCTTTTGATTGGTTTTAAGACTGATTTGAGCGTTATTAAAAATGGTGTCACTGCCAGGGAGTGGTGGTTGAGAATTCTAAATGACGAATTAGATTTTAGTTTTGTTTGTTTGTAGTAGATTTGTTGTTTGGCATTGTTGTTGGCTTATTTACAGGTTGACAAAATGAGTTACTATGGAAGTGAAAACAATTGTCACTATGGTCAAAACGACAACATGGGTGATTTGAATGACATGCCCATTAATGTCAGTAAAACCATAGAAGCAATCCAAATACCTCCCACAACTAGGAGAACTCTGTTTCACATCACCGGAACTATGATAAAATTGCTCCACATGAAAGGAATTTTTGGGGGTCTTCGCTCATGAGGATCCCCATGAACACCTTAGGAATTTCAAGGAGGTATGTGGAACCTTTGTGTTCAAGAATATCTCCCAAGAGTCCGTATGGTTGAGGTTATTTCTATTCTCTTTGATGGAAGAGGCTACAAGATGGTTGGTGGAGTTGTGAAATGATGCTATCACTTTGTGGGAAGAGCTAAATGATACCTTCTTGGAGAGATTCGTTCCACTCTCGAAGATGGTTAAACTTCGACTCCAAATCCAAAATTTCAAATGTATTGGAGGTGAACCCTTGCATGAGACATGGATGAAGTTTAAGAAGTTGCTACAATGCCCAACGTATTGCGTTCCGAACAATTTGCTGCTGCAATACTTTTATTGCAGCCTTGATTTAGTTAATACAGGTGTG
The DNA here is from genome assembly GCA_029582245.1 of Solanum etuberosum. Taxonomy (NCBI): domain Eukaryota; kingdom Viridiplantae; phylum Streptophyta; class Magnoliopsida; order Solanales; family Solanaceae; genus Solanum; species Solanum etuberosum. Next base: position 7,800 of record JAJONR010006035.1, on the reverse strand, counting down.
GTTGATCAATTAGTACATGGTGGGTTAATGAGACAACCGTATGATGTGGCTGCTTTGTTGCTTGATAATATGAATAAGGTTAACCGAGCATGACACACTAGAGAGGACCAAATGTCTACTCTACAATTGGCTTTAACCAAAGAACAGGCTGAGAAGGACTATGAAAGAGATGAAAACATGGCCAAAATGATGACTCAATCAATTTGTTGTCTAAACTTGTCATGGGAGGTGGAACCAAGTCGGTAAATGTGGTTGGAAGCAACAGTGGGTGATGCCATATTTGAGGCATTATATAATGAGGAAGTTCAATACGTGGGAAATCAAATGGGGGGTGGGGGTTCTCACAACAATTATCAACGACAAGATGGGAACCAAGGTTGAAACAAAGATAGAGATTATGGTTGGAAAGACTGGAGGAGTCGAAAGTAGAGAGATAGGGAGATGGAAAAATATAGTTATGTGCCTCCCCATGATCATCCTGCCCAAAAGAACCAGCTGGGCCTGAAGGAATCCAAACTGAAGACATGCTTGCAAGGATCTACAACAAGGTTGAAGGGTCCGATAAAGTGTTGAAGAAATTGGAAAATGACTTCTCCACTTTATCCCATACAGTGATTCTCACTCAGTTTCTATTAAGCAGCTGGAGACCCAACTGGGACAAATTGCCACTCATCTAAATCTAAGGCAAAAGGAAACATTGCCTAGTGACACCATCCCGAACCCCAAGAATGATTGTTGAGTTTGAGAACTATGTCGTGCCAGGACGTTAAATAAGGCACTTTTTGGGAAGCAACCCAAGTCTTTACTTTGGTTTTATTACTTTAAAAAAACGTGCATTATGAGTGCAGGTTGAGAAGAGGTCGAAAGATTGAAAAAGAAAGAATAGGCAATGCGAAGACCTAAACAGTGATACGACGAAGGCATTGTTCAGACTCATTCTTATCCGCCTTTTGAGCTTGAATAGATGGAAAAGTGTATTGTCAAAATCATCTATCAGAACTCTAAAAGGAGATCCACTGAGGTGGACTAAGCAGACTCCATCGGGTTCACCGAATCAACCTTCAGGTTTGGCATTTGTTCAGGCATGTTTGGCAAGCTTAAGCTCCAACTGGTGATTCACCGAACACATTCGGTGACATAAGTCGAGATCACCGAAATGGGGTTGGTATAAAAAGACCAAGGGTCTTTTCAAATTAAAAATTCAAAACCTTTGATATTTTAAAGCCTTTTCGAATCCTTTCTCTTACTTTGCCTACTTTGAGTGATTGTGAGTCCTTGTCGAGTGTTTTTCAAAGTCGTAGGTGTGAATTTGCTTGAATTTCTTGTCTACCAAACTCCATTCCCTCATTTTTCTTAACTCTTGCTACTATTAAGGTTGGTTTTCGAATCTTTGTTGAGATTTTTTAGATTAAATTGCATATGAGGTGTTGTTTTGAGCCCTTTAACTGTTATTATATGCTTAATTTTGATGGGTAGCATCGTAGTTTGTGATTTGAATTGTGCCCATGAGTTATGTGACTATATATACATGTCTAATTGCAAAATCTTGTTGTGTTGGTTGAAATATGAAATTGAAATGATAATTTTGCTAGGTCTCAGTCCAATTTATTGTGGGTGAAGTCTGATTAGCATAGTGTTGACCCAATTGCATGATTTTGCCCAATGATAGACAGGGTGACTACTTTCTTAAGGGAAAATCGTCATTTTGTGCAATACTTAACATTATCTGGGGGAAATCTGAGTACCCATGGGTAGATAAGCATAAAGGTTGATTTTAATGATGGGTAGAAACTCATATTTGTTGTGTATGTTGGATTAGCTGTGAAAATTAGGCATTGGGATGAACACTTTTTGTTTGGCGAACTTCTCTTAGCTCACCAAGGAGGTTAGGTGAATCACCGAGTAAGCCTAGTTTGCCTTCTTTAATATATATATATGACCTTGGGTACTGTCCTATTCAGTGGGCTTGTCTTAGTCAGCCAAACCCATTTGACGAATCACCGAGTGGTAGAGGATATCACCCTTGATGCATATGTTTTTGCATTTTACATTGTCATCTTTGGTGGACCTGTCTTAGCCCGCCGAAACTGACTCAGCAAATTACCGAGTTGGCATTGACTTCACCTTTTATGCTTGAACCCTAAGAGAATTGCTACTGTCCAACTCGAGCTCGCCGATCTTGTTTGGCGATCCGCCTTCCTATTAGGCAAGCCTCAGGAATGTTTTTGAAATGTGCTTCAATGTGTGTTTGATTTCAACTAACCTTCACAACTCCTATGTTTGAATGTATGCTTTGCAGGAAATGGCACGAACCAAAGGCAAGCAAGTGGTTTCATTTGACACTGAGTCAAACAAAAAATTTTCTCCTTCTCCTCCTCTAAAGAAGCAAAAGGCCATCTCTATTAATGAGCCTTCGAAGGACTCTCGTACCAAACATACCAACCCTCATACCCCTACCACCGGGGGTAAGAAAGTGAGGAAACACATTGCCACTAAGCATGTGAATGTTTGCTCTCAGTTGGTGTCACCCTTATAAGATCCTAATCATGTCTCCTGTGTTCTCCCAATAATAGCTCCACGAGCTTTGTATAGGCTCAAGGCAGAAGGATAATGGACTATTTTGGAGGAGCGTTGACTCTAAACTGAGGGAGTCGTGAGTGATTACCTGATCATTTGCGCCACAATCAAATTTCACAAGTTAGAGCACTTCACTAAGGACAAACAACCATATGTACTGAAGTGGGTGAGAAAGTTCTATGACGCCTATGCTAAGGCGTTGCCAAAAAAGAGAAATGGCAATGTCTGGAAGACATTAGATGAAGTGGAAGTAGGGGTAAGATGGTTTAATGCCATTCCAATGAGATTAACATAATATTGTGCACCCCAGATAATCATGTTGATGAGTACAATACCTGAATGAACAAGAATCTAGATGCTTTAAAGGGGTGGTTGGCCCCACTGATATCGGATGAGTCTTTTCCTTCTTGGATGGATGAAGGGGCGAAGATAGAGAAGAAGGACCTGCACATCATGGCACGATACTGGTTCGGGTTTATTAGCAGCAACATTATGTCATCCCAAAATGAGTCAATACTCCGGTATCCAAAAGCAGTACTAGAGGGCTCCATTATTGAGAAAGAAAAATTAAATGTAGGTGCAATCATTGTGGAAGAGATACTACTATGGGCCAGGTAAGAGCATACCTCTCTCCCCTTTGTGGTCCTTACACAGTTATGTGAGAGAGTGGGAGTTCCCTTTCGATGGCTGACAGATATTAGGATCACACCGGTCTCTTCCAGTGACATTTCGAGGATGGAGTCTGAGTACTTGCAGATGATCCAGCTCGGAGGAAACCGCCACCACCAGACTTGACGCTCGTGGTGGATACCACAACTTTAGCAGGTGAAGCTAGCACACCTGGTCCTCTATGGAGCAGGCAGGTATTTCTACACATTCCTCTACTGCTGTCCCTTCTGTTTCTACCCTTGTATCTACTGCTGCTGTTGCTGTGAGCCCTCCCCCTTCTCCTATTAACCATCTTGCTTGACCCAAGCTATGACATACCAGATGGGTAGCCTTTCCCGTTTGACAAATGTTAGAGCTGCTCGGGTTGAGACGGATATGCCCAGGCTCATTGATCAGGCCATTCAGAAGGCCTTAGCTCCATTTCTAGAGAGGGTGGTCAAGTGTGAGGGGACTGTTGAGAAACACGGTGTGAGTTTGGATGACCTCACAACTAGATTAGAGGTTCGGGAGAAGGCTGGGGGTAGTTCTAGTGCACTAGCCACCATGAAGGATAAGCTTGCTACCCATCGAGTTGAGGTGGTCCTGTTTTAGTCGGTGGACATATCCATGCTTTGGGGTGAGGTTCCTCCACCGAATGCACCTAATTTTATGCCTAAGATTTCGAGCACTGTGCCTATGCCGAGTGAGTAGCCTGAGATTGCTGCACATATTGATTTTGTGGATGTTGATGAGAGTGAGAGGGCCGAGGAGGAGTTGGCCAAAGAGACTGATGAGGAGGAGTTCCGAGATGAAGAGCATCGGATTGTGGAAACTTTGATAGAGCTATAGAAGATAGAGGAGGTCATTCTTCGGGGAGCCCTGAAGAGATCTCTTCGTGAGACTTCCGAGGTTGGTTCTAGTGGTGTTACTCCAGACCCCACCATACCTCCCACTGCTAAGACGGGCATTGATGCCCCAGTTGAGCCGTCCTTGCTGCCTCAAGTGATCCTATTGCCAGACATTGATACCCCTCTTGATGTTTCCCCACCTGAGACTCCAGACGAGAGTGCTCCAAAGGCATAGCCTGTCGGGGGAACTTTTATGTCAGCCTCCCCGTAGTTTTGTTTTTATTTCATTGAGGACACTGCATTTTACTTTTAGTGGGGGTGAGGGACTTCGTGCTAATATTCCACTTTTGATTGTATTTTGATATTTTAAGTTGTGAATATTTGTAGTTCTACTTTTGTTTATATTAAAGTGCTCTTTTGGGTTAAAGTTTGTCTCTTTATTTCTGTTTCGTTCTCTCTTAATGTTGCAACCCCCCATGAGTTTTAAATCATGAAATGTTTGAAGTTTTAATTGATGACAATTTAAGGATCGATTGTGTTCAGTATAAATGTCTTGAATAGTATTCATGATGAGAATGGTGTATAGTGTTGGTGTTGCGAGAATGAAATCGATGTGGTTGCACTTTTGAGAGATCTTCTTGAATCTTTTGTTGACTAGCTACATTTTGATGAGAGCCTTGCAATGAACATCCCACGTACGCTTTTGATCATTTTGGGATGTTCTAAATGAGTGTAATTTGAAATGCCATATGTGGTGAGGTCTTACTTGAAAGCATGCATGTGGAGTCCAAGAATTTGCCTTGTTAGTCCAATTGTTTGAATCTTGATGAATGCAAGGCATGATCTTGCGCAAAATTTTAAAGCGGGAACCAAATTGTCCATAAATCTTTGTAACTACCTTGTGAGGGTGTGAATCCATTTTTGCACAATTTGAGCCTAACCTATTTGTTGGCAACCAAAAGAAAGCCTCTTGAACAAAATTATCCCTACCTTCTCACCAAAAATTATTTTTGAAGCATTGTGATGTTTGAATAGCCAACTTAGGCCAAAAGCCTAAGTTGGGGGTGTGGAAAGGGAGGAAGAATGGAAGCCAAGTGAATGGCAATGAAAGATGAAATGAGACTCAACTTTTAATTGATACAAAAAGAAGGAACCCTCCTTATAAAAAAGGAGTCATTGTGGTGAAGATTCTTTTGAAAAATGAAAATGAAAGAGAGAAGAGAATGAAATAAAGGGGATTCCAAATAAAGTGAGTAAAGAGTCAAAGTTTGAGTTCTCAAATGAAAAAGAAGAAAAAGAACTTGAGAAGAAGTGATGATGATTGGAACAATTATTTGAAATGGTAAAGTCACCAATCCTAATTGACCATACCTTAACCCTCAGCCCTGTTACAAGCCTAAAAGACCCTTGAAATCTTGCATGAACTGGGTTATGTGATGATTGGAAAATATGGGCAAACCTATGGGACAAATCTTGCACGTGTTTCTCTTTTGAGAGAGTGAGAGTTGCGTTGATTCATTATACCTTTGTTAATTTTCTTTATGAGAGCATGGAATCGTTCTTGATGTGAGGGCACTTGAATACATTTGTTGAAACATGTTCATGCATTAGAAAAGAAGCTAAAGTGAGCTTGAGCTTGTGTTAAGACTAGCTAGTCGGCATTTGAAGCTTCTTGATCATGATTGAGGGTAACATGTTATTGAGAGTACTCTTGTTGTGGAACTTGCATGTTAGCTCTCATTGAGTAGTGTTCTAGACACCCTTATTGGGCTTTTTGTGTTCTTGGTTTACTTGAGGACAAGCAAAAGATTAAGTTGGGGGTGTTGATGAGTGGTAGAATTGTACTCATTTAAGGTCCATTTAGCTCAATAATTGGTGTCCTCAATGCCTAATATTGTCCTATTCTGTTTCAATATTGATGATTTGTAGCTATGAAGGAAATTGAATAAGGCAAGGATTGATGTTTGAAAGACTGGCCAAAAATACAAAAAGAAGTGCAAACCATACATTGTGGATCGCCTAACAAGAAGGGCAGATCGCCAATTGAGCACGACCTCGCCTAAAATGACATTGCATAGCACTTGTGTCTATCAAATCAGATTGGTGGACTATAGTGGAAAGGGTGATGCGCCGAATGAGAACGGCAGCCTTGATGAACATCTCCCAACATGACAATATAGAAAGAAAAGAGTGAATGCTCGACAGGAGAACCAAGGTGGTACTCGGCGATTCACCGAACATAAAAGGCTGACTCAATCAAATTCACCAACTGAGGCTCAAAACACCTGAAGCTTAGAGCATCATAAGGTGAGCTGAGGAGCAAAAAGAGATGCACCGAATGTGTTCGGTGAACCCAAATAATGTCATCGAGTCAGTCACGTAATGGATTTTGTGCCAAATTTTTGGAATGTATAAATAGCCCAAAGGAGAGAGAAAACATAGAAAATTCTGAGACGATTTTTGGGAGACAATTTGAGATACAATTTTTTGACACACTTTTGAGAGAGTTTTTAGAACACTTTACCTTAGAAAAACACTTTTCTAGCTTTTGGAGTTTTATAACTTGGTGTTTAAATTTAATAAATTGAAGTTGAATCCAAAGTGGGTTTACTTGTAATTACTTGATTTCAAGTTACCCATGGCTGCTTTCATGGAAGGTATACTCTCTTTATTTTTTGTGATGGGTGGCTAAAACCCCAAGATCTAGGGGTGCAATTATGGGGTTGGGTGTTGACTTTTTGTAGTGGGTATTGTGCTATGCTCTGTTTTTTTGTTGTTCATGTATGAATTTGGTCTATTTAACATGGGGTTAAATTATGGGTTAAGGTTGCAAACTTATTTCCTACTTTCGATCTCCGGTTGATGCTTGAAAGAGATTGATTAAAGTGGGTAATTAGTCTGATACTAGCAATTTAGGTTTGATATTTGTAACTTGCTTGAAAATAGAGGTTATGGATCGGATCTTGTTCCCCTGTTCTTGAAAGAGAGAATAGAGTAAGGTATTGTGTTGTTTAGATTGGCATTTATATGAGATCGAAATGAGATTCTATGCATAGATTCTTTGAGATCGAAAGATGATGTAACACCCCGACTTTTTCGGAACTCTAATTTAACTCGTACCTTCTTGGAAAAACAAAGAGGGTGAGTAATAAATTAAGAATGATGTGGTATGTCATATTTTAAGTGTTCAAGGGTTGTATCTCAAGTTTTTAAGTTAGGTAAGTTGCAAAATAAAAGTTGACGAAAGTTATCGTAAGTTCCTTTTAAAATATTTCTCTGAAATTTAGGTCAAATGTCTTATAGGTTTTATCCCAATCTATAAAGAGTTATGGGGCCTACAACCTAGAAATCGAAGTTCTACGAGTCTAGTTTCGACCGCATCAAACCGTTAGTTCATACAACTTCAGAATAGAGAGATATTCACGTTTTCGTAAGACTGCATAAGCAGGCACGTGAGGTGGGTCCCCTAGGTCGGTGGAACTCTTTATATATCTTTTTCTTCGACTTTTCTTTATTTTTTTCAGTAAATAACAAGAAAACTTAGAAAACCCACTTCTAGGATCAACCAAATTATATAGTTTCTCGATTTAAGTCCTTGACGAAAGTTGTTCTACGCGTTGAGCTCGTCATCATGGTATAATTTGTTTTATCGATTTCGTAGCATATCATACTTTGGTGTTGGGACAGCAAGGGTTTGGACATACTTTAATGTTTTGAGGTGTATTAC
>JAJONR010006034.1:0-64411 GCA_029582245.1 Solanum etuberosum | reverse complement strand
AATCATGTTTATTTTCAATTTTCTCTTTTTTCTAGGTATCACGTTTATTTTCAATTTTCTCTTTCTTCTAGGTGTAACTATTGCATGTGAAATAATTCGAAAACACGTGTATTTTCAATTTTCTCTTTTTTATAGGTGTAACGGTTGCTTTGTGAAATGATTTGGAATCATGTTTATTTTCAATTTTCTCTTTTTTCTAGGTATCACGTTTATTTTCAATTTTCTCTTTCTTCTAGGTGTAACTATTGCATGTGAAATAATTCGAAAACACGTGTATTTTCAATTTTCTCTTTTTTATAGGTGTAACGGTTGCTTTGTGAAATGATTTGGAATCATGTTTATTTTCAATTTTCTCTTTTTTCTAGGTATCACGTTTATTTTCAATTTTCTCTTTCTTCTAGGTGTAACTATTGCATGTGAAATAATTCGAAAACACGTGTATTTTCAATTTTCTCTTTTTTATAGGTGTAACGGTTGCTTTGTGAAATGATTTGGAATCATGTTTATTTTCAATTTTCTCTTTTTTCTAGGTATCACGTTTATTTTCAATTTTCTCTTTCTTCTAGGTGTAACTATTGCATGTGAAATAATTCGAAAACACGTGTATTTTCAATTTTCTCTTTTTTATAGGTGTAACGGTTGCTTTGTGAAATGATTTGGAATCATGTTTATTTTCAATTTTCTCTTTTTTCTAGGTGTAATTGTTGCATGTGAAATGATACGGAATCACGTGTATTTTCAATTTTCTTTTTTTTCTAGGTGTAACTGTTACTCTGCAAAATGATCTGCAATCACGTGTATTTTTAATTTTCTTTTTTAAGTGTAACTGTTGTTTTATGAAATGATTTGGAATCACGTGCATTTTCCGTTCTCTTTTTTATGTGTGTAATTGTTGCGCTGTGAAATGATTCGAAATCATGTTTATTTTCAATTTTCTCTTTTTTCTAGGTGTAAGTGTTGCTTTGTGAAATGATTCGAAATCACGTTTATTTTCAATTTTCTCTTTTTTCTAGGTGTAACTGTTACTCTGCAAAATGATCTGCAATCACGTGTATTTTCAATTTTCTTTTTCCTAGGTGTAACTGTTACTCTGCAAAATGATCCGCCATCACGTGTATTTCCAATTTTCTTTTTTATATGTGTAGCTGTTGTTTTATGAGATGATTTGGAATCACGTGCATTTTTCGTTCTCTTTTTTTATATGTGTAATTGTTGCGCTGTGAAGTGATTCAAAATCACGTTTATTTTCAATTTTCTCTTTCTTCTAGGTGTAACTGTTGTTTTGTGAAATGATTCAGAATCACGTTTATTTTCAGTTTTCTCTTATTTCTAGGTGTAACTTCTGCTTTGTGAAATGATCCACGGAATCACGTGTATTTTCAATTTTCTTTTTTCCTAGGTGTAACTGTTACTCTGCAAAATGCTTCGCAACCACGTGTATTTTCAATTTTCTTTTTTATATGTGTAACTTTGTTTTATGAGATGATTTGGAATCACATGCATTTTCCGTTCTCTTTTTTATATGTGTAATTGTTGCGCTGTGAAATGATTCGAAATCACGTTTATTTTCAATTTTCTCTTTTTTCTAAGTGTAACTGTGGCTTCGTGAAATGATTCGGAATCATGTTTATTTTCAATTTTCTCTTTTTTCTAGGTGTAACTGTTGCTTTGTGAAATAATTCGGAATCACGCTAATTTTCAATTTTCATTTTTCTCTTTTTTCTAGGTATAACGGTTGTATATGAAATGATCGGAATCACGTGTATATAATTTTTTTCTTTTTTCTAAATGTAACTGTTACTTTACAAAATGATCTGCAATCACGTGTATTTCAATTTCTTTTTTATATGTGTGTAACTGTTGCTCTTTGAAATGATTTGGAATCACGTGCATTTTCAGTTTTCTTTTTGATATGCGTAACTATTGTGCTGTGAAATGATTCAGAATCACGTTTATTTTCAGTTCTCTTTTTTATATGTGTAGTTTTTGCTTTGTGAAATGATTCGAAATCATGTTTATTTTTAATTCCTTTTTTATATATGTAATTGTTGCTTTGTGAAGTGATTCGAAATCACGTTTATTTTCAGTTCCCTTTTTTACATGTATAACTGTTGCTTTGTGGAATGATTCGCAATCACGTTTATTTTCAGTTTCCTTTTTTATATATTATGTAACTGTTGCTCCGTAGAATTATTTGAAATCACATTTATTTTCAGAGAAAATTTACTTAGCTCACTCTTTGCACGTGAAATGATATAATAATAAAAGTAATATTATCAAATTCGAATAGGTGTGCATTTTATTTAGAAATATTAAGAAGAAAAAACCTTCATTTAATCGTCAATTTATAAATTATTCAATTGTATTTTATTTTTTATAAAATTACCTTCTTTAGGTAATTTTACCAAAAATTGTCAAACATACAAGACCTGAATATTAATGACATTATTTTGCTTTAAAAAAAAAGAGTTTTAATGACATTGGAAAAATACTAATTCATGTTATATTAAGTACTTATATGAATGTTAATGACATTGAAAAATATATTCATGTTAAAGTACTTATATGAATGTTAACTTCAATTAAGTAAGCATTATATTATAATTCATAAGCTTAAACAATGCCACATATCACAAAGAACTTTTACACAATGAAATTATAATAATTTTATAATCATAACTACTAACCCTCAATTTCAATTAAGTTGAGATTTGTTGTATATGAATTTTCATTTTTTTAAATTTAAGCTTATTTATGTTCTCATTATATATTGTTTTCACTAACATATAACAAAATAAAAATTATTTAATAATAACTATAATAATAATAATAATAGAAATTCTTTAATAATATGAAATAATTTTTGGAATTATTATTCATGGTCTACATGATGATATTAATGAGGATAATCTTCTCACTGAGGAGTGAGGACAAAGTTTGTTGATATTGATAGTTGATTAGATGGATGACTATATCTGATTAGAGAGAACTATAATCATTTTTGTCAATAATTGGAAAATCATGGTTTCATTAGCAAATGTTAATTATGGAAGGGGATCAAGAAGATATAAGGTATAGGGACAGTGTGGGGTGGTATTTGAATATACATAAGAGCAATATACATATCACGTCAATATATGAATGTACTTATTTTCCTATAATTTAAGGAAAATAACTTCCTAATTAAAAGTAGAAATGTACTTATTTTCCTATAATTTAAGGAAAATAACTTCCTAATTAAAAGTAGAAAAAAATGTTTTTCTAAATTATCTTTCAACTTACTACTCCATCACCTAATCCACCCAAAATGCCCCAGACCCTTAGTTCCTCAACCTACCACCTCATGACGCGATTCACTTCATCCTTTGGCTGACTTGGGGCTCGACCTAGAATCACATGATCTAAGACTTTCCTTGACTTGGGATCCGACTTGAGACCCTAACATGAGATCAAACACTCAATCTGAGACCCTCTACAACATGGACCCAACCCCTGATGAGAACTTTGACCAAATCCCCAACCCGAATCGACATGAAACCCAACCTCAAATTGACATACGACCAAACCCTTGACTTGAGACTCGATCAAGTTACGGGTTGGTGTTGGGATCGAGGGTTAGAGTCAAGGTAGGATCTTAGGGTCAGGTCTTAGAGTCAAGGTTAGGGTTAGATCTCGGGTTTGGTTTTTAGGGTTGGATTTTGAATGGAACTCAAGGTCGTGTCTTTGGGTCACGAGGTCGGTGCAGGTCTCGAGGTTGGAGCGATTTTCAAGGTTGGGTTTCTTGGTCTAGATTAAGGTTGGGTCTCGAGGTTGGGGCGATTTTCAAGATTGGGTTTTGTGGTCTCGATTAAGGTTGGGTCACGAGGTCGGGTTTAGTCTTTAGGTTAGGATTAAGATCGAGTCTTGGGGTTAGGGTTGGTCTCGAGGCCCAATAGGGTATGCGGGTCAGGTTCAAGGTTAAGTCTTAGGGTTGGATCTTGGGGTCAAGATCAAGTCTCGTAGTTGGGGTTGGATCTCGAGGTTAGGGTTGGCTCAAGTCTCGAGATTAAGAGTCGGTATTGGGGTTGAGTCCTAGGTCACTTTCAGGCCGAGGTCGGGTTGGGTTGGGTATTGATTTGAAATATAGGTCAGATTTCATAGTATTTATACAGATTATACCTAAATACTTATTTTTACTAACCTATATTATTAAAAAAATCATTATATTGTCCCAACTATCAAATGTACTTTATTGGCTTTTTAATGCAAAATGAGAATTTTGCCAGCTGATCCATAAATAAAATGAACAACTTTGTTGGATTGTGTTGCTTATTAGGAAAAAAAACCCTATGGTATTCATTATCTTTCATTGTATCATTATGTAAGTATGTTATTTATAGTAAATACTTTGTATAGAGCTTTCACTTGAATGATCTATTTAGACATAATATTCAAAATTTTGATGATTTAGACATAAAATTAAAAAATTTAAGTCCATCAATACAAGCTTGAAAGAGCATCAAAATAAAGATCAAGCATATTTTCGTAATGTCGGATACCTCAGGTACATTGAGGGAACTAAATTTCTTAAGAACACACAATGGACTATGTGGATTCGGATAATTCTTTTCTTCTCATCTTCATTGTTTGTGGTTTGCTAATCTGAATACAAGAGATAACACATAATAATGTCATTAACACTTATTTATGAACCTAACGTGACTAGAAATCGTCTATGTAACTAGTAATTTTGTATTAGTCGAAAACCTGTAATCATCTATTTATATATAAACTTGAGATCTCGAAAAATAATAATTATGACAACAGGAAGTTGTGAACTCAACATTGAAGAAAATTTCAGGCAGTATATCTTAGTATAATTGTGGTCACAACAGATGAAATTATGATCGCACTACCAAATAAAAAAATTAGACAACATATTTCAACCTTAAAGACTATAATATCAAAATTAGTTAAGGAGACTAAACACCATATTTTAATGTGATCATAGAGCTCAAAAACCATACCAACAACACTATAGAATTAGAACCAAATTAGTGTGTTAATCTTTTTTCCGAAGAATTCCAATTTAATAAGATTCGAAAACTAGAATTCATAAAAAAGAAATTTTTTATAAAGACTCATTTTCGCTACGTCTTTTACGAGTTTCTTAATCAAACCACTAGATATATAAGTCACAACTCATTCTTCAACATGCACGAGATAAGATTGTCTAACTCTTCCCCGAATCCTTGCTATTACATTATAACCACTTGCGACTTATTATCATTTTTTTAAAAACCATTACTTTTTTACTTTTTCGAAAAACTTCACATATCAATTATCATGTTTTTCATCAAATATATATATATACAATTTAATTACCCAAGTTCCCAAAATTCCAATTTGCATACCAGTTTTCTGTTGGATGAGGAAATCCCGTGATTGACTCTTGGTTGCTTGCTCGGAAAACGACGTTACAATACCGTCCCTGGCCACCCTAAAACGACATCGTTTAACCCCACCCCCACCTAAGCATTAGCTGGCATCACCCCTCACACTTTGCTGCTTACTCAAAACTCATTACTCCTCCTTACAGTACTACTACTACTTGCCACTTTTTTTTTTTTGTTTTTTGGATAGATTATAGAAATTCACACTTGGGGTTCCAAGATTGTTCAAGATGAGAATTGGGTTGACTTCAATTTTGAATTTTAGTTGACTTATTGATAGATCGATCTGTTTCAACCAAACAGGAAAAAACGAAGGTTGGTTTGCTTTCTTGTTGTACTGTTGTTTTGGCATTTGATTTTAGAGTTGATGTGCAATTCAGGCAGCTGGGTTATCTTTTTTTGGTTTAATTTGAGTTTAGTTCATTCAACAATGGCAAACCCCAATTGTGGAATTACACTGGTTGTGTTGCTGTTGTTGTAAATTCAACAATGCTGGTTAATTGGTGATCGGAAGATCTGCATTGTTGTTGGGATTAGTTGTTTCTTCTTCCGGTTTTACTTTTAGTTTGCAATTAGTTAGTGTTTTGGTAAAAAGTTTTGTAAATTGAAGTGGGTTATTCTGATTTTTGTCTTATGGAAATGGAAGTTAGCTGTGAATTGTAGTAAAGTTTGGAACTTTGGGTTAGATAGTTAATTTATGGATAGCCCTTGTTGAAAAATGTATGGCATTGTGGATATCTCTTGAAAACATTCCTTCAGGGATTGCTGAAGTTAGACTGAAGAATTAGACATTCCATGCCATAGGAGAGTGCTTTGCCGTGCTAGGAAACTGGCCTTCTATCCCGGTGAACAATGTTCCATGGAAAACTGGTTTTCGGATATCTTTTGGTTCAATTGAGTTCAGTAAATTCAACAATGTTTGCTAATTGGTGATCTAAAGATCTGCATTGTTGTTGGGCTTAGTTGTTTCTTCTGCTGGTTTTACTTTTAGTTTGCAATTAAGCAATGTTTTGGTAAATAGTTTGGTAAATTGAAGTGGGTTCTTCTTATTTTCGGTTTATGATTGCCCTAAATTTGGGAAATGAAAGTTACATGTCATGTGTTGTGGAGTTCAGCTAGGATAGTAGAAAAGTTTGGAACTTTGGGCTAGATAGTAATTTATAGATAGTCCTTGTTGAGAAATGTATGGCATTGTGGAAATTTGTTGAAACATTCCCCAAGGGACTGCTGAAGTTATGAGATTTAACGTACATTACTCACCTGATATGTGCTTGAAATTGGTATAATATATCAGGGAAATGTTATAGTTGTATTGACACAACATGCTGTGTTCCACTACTAATTGAACAGATGATATTATGAAACCTTTGGTCACAATGTTGGTGAGTGGTCACTTCAAAGGATGTTTATGATTTTTCTGATCATAATTTGGTTTATAGATAGCACCATTTTATTGATCTGTTCTCTACTGATAACCATCTTTGGAAGTTACTCTACTGATACTGTTGTTGTGGCTGTTGATTTTGTGCATTGTATTCATAATGTTACCTGTTTTCACTTCTTGGATAAGCTAGATTATTTTCCAAGTTCATCCTAAATTTCTAAGCATCGCAGGTTTGCCTCTGAGTTGAGAACTAAATAACTTCATCACTCTATTTCAGTTACTTAAGCAGTCCATTTTACACAGCTCCTATCATAAAAGAAATTGATACTTGTAGTTATCACGTGCTATTTCTTCTGGACTGGTGGTTGAGGTTTTCTCAATTCACGAAATAACTAAATTCATTAAATTTTCCTGTTTCAGGTGCAAGTGGGTAAAGCCAAAGCTAGCATAACATGGGTGTCTCAGGCAAATGGATTAGAGCACTGGTCGGCTTAAAGAAGCCAGAAAAATCTCATTCTTCAGAAAAAGAGGAAAATGTGGGTAACATTTTCTTTTTGTTGTTATTTCTTTCCTGCGTATGTCTTTGATAGATGAATCTGTTGGCTTTCGTTGAGTATCTTAATCAATGCTTCTACATCTTCAGCAAACTACTTGTATATTCTTTGGTGTCATCTCTACATCATAAAGAGACAGGCTTATTCTCGAGTAATATCACTTTCTCAAAAGAAGTTAGCTTTCGTCTTTGCACTTCAGTCCTCTGGAATCTGAAGTGACTGATGTTGAATATGTTCTCATTTGGTTATCTCATCTCTTCGCCAATTGACATGTATCAAACACAATTTTTTGCTTTGTAGATGCTTAAATTATGATTGGATCTATTAATTAATTTTGAAAGGTTTTTCAGTCTGTAGGTTTATGAAACAATATGTAACTTATTTCGGGATCACCCATGCCTGTTTATTTCAAGGCAATGCAATCCTTAATCTGAACTTGGTTTATACTTTAACAGAAATCTGGAGGGACTGGAAAGTTTTGGCACCGGAGAAAACACTCTGTTGAGATCGATTCCAACCTACTTCAAAAGGAGCTAACTTATAATGATTCTGGTGCTGGATCAGTTGAAGATATAAGCGGCACATCAGTTCCAGTTGCTTCCAGCTCCCCTTCAAGTTCACATCAATTGCATCATGCCCCTCTAGTTAAGCAAAATATGAGACAGGAGTTGGCAGCTATACGCATCCAAACAGCTTTCAGAGGATTTCTGGTACTGAATTAGCTGTCAGCTTGTACATTTAGCTAACTGAAATATATGCCATGCCCGCTTAGTTGTGCTTTTAGTCCTGGTATACTTATTTTCGTAGACTATGTTTTGACTATGTCAATGGGTTGAGCACTTACCACGGCTTAATTGAACTACTTGAGTTCTATCTGGAACTCTCTAGAATGTTTCAAGATGATATTTAGGGTTTATAATGCCTTTTTCCATGGTTATGTTGGAAAGCAAAACAAAATTCATTATTGATGAAGTAGACAAAGTACAAAAGATGGTCTTCTGTTAAAGTTGTCCTTGTGAGTTTTCGTGGCGTAATTTTTAGCGCATATCCTGAGAATATAAGAAAGAGATTTCTCAGTACTACGGAGAATACATTTTGCTAAAGTCACTCAAATTACAGTAAACTTCTTGAGCCAAGGGTCTATCGGAAACAATCTCTCTACCTCACACAAGGGTACGGGTTAGGTCTGCGTACACCTCACCATTCCTGACCCCACTTGTGGCCCGTGGGATCACATTGGGCATGTAGTTGTTGTTGTTGTTAACTCAAGTCTAAATTTAACCATCATGTCTTGGTACTCCCTAGTTTCAATAGTTTGCTTATATATAATGACAGGATCGGAATAATTTCCTCCTTCATCCTCCAAATTTACTCTGTGCCTCATACAGACAGCAAATAGCCAAATGCTCTTATTTGGGTGAGACCATACTTGGCTTTTTAAGTGAAGGAGGAGAAGTGAATACCATCCAGACACTTAAATGGACCAAATAAGAGAAAAAACAGTTCAGGCGAAACTTAATTCTTGATTACTTCATATAATGATCTAAAAGATTACCTGATTCCTCAGATGTGTAATTCTGGAGTCAATACATTGTGCAGCCTTGAGGTAATAATGGAATCAAAAAGTTGGGGATGAATTTGAGCCAATCCACTGTCAGAACTTCCAGGAAAGAAAGAAGTACAATTCCACGAGTTGGAATCTTTATCGATATGCACATTTTTTAACCATGGATATAGGTGATGTAAATGTCTATATGCAATAAAACATAGTATCGTTCAGCTATTATTGATCATCTTAGAAACAGATTTCTTCTACCATTAACCACTACATAGGATAGGATAGGGCAGCCTAAATAGACCTGAGATAGGAACTTTCAAGAATTTGAGTAATTGACATCCTCAATGACTGTGACACAATCTTTTGGGTAAGAGCTTACTTACTTTTGATCTCTTTCTGCCAATGGGAAATGTTGTCATGTGTGGAAAGCTTTATGACTATTCCTCTATTGCAGAAATTTTGTGGGACCAAAACTTGTCAAAAAAGAAGTTATTTGTGGGATCAAATTGCTAAATGCAAGTCCACCCCTTGCCCAATCAAACAAATGGAAATCAATAATCCACATGCTTCTAGTGATAGACAACAGATGGCCTTCATCAAGGGGAGACAGATTATGGATGTTGTATTGATAGCAAATGAATGTATAGAGTCAAGACAGAGAAGTTGCAAACCTTGGATTGTTTACAAACAAGATATCCAAAGAGCATATGACCACCTAAACTGGAATTTCCTCATCTAGATGCTTGGTAAAATGGGCTTTGGAAGCAAGTGGAATAGTTGGATTAAATATTGCATTAGTTCTGTGAAGTTCTCTATCCTAATCAATAGAGCTTCCAATGGCTTTTTTTCCTCTCAGAGATCCCCTATCCCCATTTCTATTCATTATTACTATGGAAGGCATGATCGATTTAATTAAGTAGGTGACTTAAGCAACATGGAGATCACACATCTTTTGTATGCAAGGACATCAATATGGATCACACATCTTAGGGTTGCATATTGGTTAGATTTGGTTTTGAAGTTTATTGGTTCTATTTATTGATTATCAGTTTGTAAACATACTAAACCATTATAGAATCGTTAAGATAGTGGTTTATCGGTTTGGTTATCGATTTAACAGTTAGGATTTCACACGCAATTTTTCTTCAATTAAAATCACTTAGAAACAAAGTGATAAGCCAAATAAACCATGCACATGAGTTAGTAGATTGCATCTTGCTCAAAAACAAACATTACCTTATAGAATAACTAATAGTTCGAAATAGTGAGAAGTAAAAGTATGAAACTAAACCCTAAGTAGACGACTTTATATATCAAAGGGTATTATTGTAATTTATTAATTTACTATCGGCTTATCGGTTAACCCATTAATTAGACAATTAAACTAATAACCCATTACCAATAAGCCAATTGCATTTCTTTGGTTTGGGTTATCGGTTTTTGTTTGATTTTGAATAACCTATTTAAAATGGTACTATTAATGTACTTTAATTACTTAAGAAAACTACCATTTTACTTGGAAATTACCTGATGGTGTAGAAAAAAGGATACACTAACAGTGCACCAAACTTAAACTCTAATTTGAAATCAATTCAAAATATAATTTTATTAAATTACAATTTTGTCTAATTGTGAAATCTATTTTTAAAAGGTACAAAAAGCGAACAACATTGACGGTAGCCTCAAATATTTGAAAGAAGTTATTGGCTACAAAAGAAAACATGAATGTTTGCCATATATAATTCCATATTGAAATTAAGTTTGACCCAAAACAAAAAATTCAATACTATGTTGATGTCAAGATATTTTGTCAAACGTGAATCCTCTTTTAACCTAAAGTTGTAACCATCACAATCTTTTGTTCTAAAAGAAATTGAATTGGAGGGTCAATAAGAAAGGAAAAAGACTAACGAAAAAACAATTCTTCAAAAACCATATAAAAGAATTTAAAACAAAAGTAATGACGAACTAAACCAAGAAAAAATTACCAAATGCTATAGAATGATATAAATATAGCTTAAAGAACTCACATGTTGAGGAGCAATTGATATCCACGGAGAATAAAAAAATTGGGATATTAATGGACAACCCTCTTTAATAGGGATACTAAATACTACTAATAAAATTCCTACTTATTTTGTTGTTCTTATTTCCTTTTGTACCTATGCCAATTCGACTTCTTTAATAGGGATATTGAATAGTACTCCCTTTGTCCAATTTATATGAGAGTTAGTTTGACTCAGTGTTATCAAAGGCGCGCTTAAGCCCTGAAGCGAGGCTCAAAACGTGTTGAGCGCTTCGCCTCGCTTTATGTGCGCTTCGGTGTCGTCATCAAGGTTCTAAGACAAATTTTTCCTTGCCAATGAGCCTCTTATGAAGAATTGACACTAAACAATTGATATTTCACTTTATAATTAAAAAAAATTCAATTTTATTGGTCATATATTTGTCATTCATGTTTATAATTATTAGTCTTGGACTAAACATATATATTTGTATTTTTTTCTCCCTTTGCGCCTTTTTCATTAAAGCCCACACTTTATTTGTGCTTTGCGCTTAAAGCCCCCACGGACTTTAGATTTTTTTTGCGCTTTTCGCCTTTAATAACACTGGTTTGACTTGGCACAGGTTTAAGAAAGAAAGAAAGGCTTCTGAAACTTGTGGTCTAAAATAAGTTATAGATGTTTGTGTGGCTATAAATCATTTCATTAGGGGTAAAATCGACATTGTAAAGTTAAATTGTTACTAAATATAGAAATATATCATTCTTTTTGGGACTGACTAAAAAGGAAAGTGAGTCTATAAATTGTGACAGAGGGAGTAATAAGTTTCCTACTTCTCGCACTAATTCCTTTTTTTAACCTATGACAGTTTTGTTCCTATTAACCTACTTGTTCTTCTTTTTCCTCTTTTGTCATGCGCACTTTTGTGTTTACTAAAAAAACTTTATTTGTATTTACTATTTTATCCAACTTAGAATACACAACCGAAGGGTAAAAAAGGCGAACAACATTTCACTAAGGACCTTCGTGCTTTTGATATAATGTTGATATAGATTTTACCTATCTTTAGTTTAAGACCACAAAATTCACAAGTCTTAACAGTTACCAATCTCAAAAAAATAATAATTCACAAGTCTTCTTTATTTTCTTAAATATTGTGCTGAGTCCAAATTGAAATGGAGGGAGTAGAATTTACTTTTGTAGGAAATATGGGGGAAAATGGTTACAATATCAGCAGATGAGTTATAGAGAATGGGTGTATGGTTGCAACATTTTGGCAGGGAAACCTGCATAACTCCAGTTTCCAATTTGGTATCTGACTCATAGATTAAGCTTTTGGATATGAACAAACCTTCTGACCCTAATATTGGAATAATATGTTAACCACCGTGTTTTTAGTTTCTTATGAACCTTACCAGTTGACGAGTAGAAACATACTAAGAGAATTGAAGAGATAATTGTTAACTAGGAAAAGCAACAGCAATTAAATCTTATTTGTTGATATCTTGGCACTGGTCAGGCAAGGCGAGCTCTTCGGGCTCTAAAAGGATTGGTGAGACTACAAGCCCTTGTCAGGGGTCATGCGGTGAGAAAGCAAGCTGCGATTACCCTCCGTTGCATGCAAGCTTTGGTGAGAGTTCAGGCACGTGTCCGAGCAAGACGTGTTCGCATGTCACTGGAAAGTCAAACTGAACAGCAGAAACTTGAACAGCAACTAGAACACGACGCTCGCGTACGAGAGATCGAAGTAAGCAACTTCTAAATTGTTATTACTTTAAATTAGTGGCCATTACTTGTGTCAATGGCATTTATCACTAGCTTATAATATTACTAAGTGGTTAATTTTACCTTTTCCGAACGCAAAGTCTCTTAATAGTGGCATCAGCTGTCAATTTGCTTTGGGTTTCTGAATTATTTGCCACAGATTTTGCTTATGGTGGATATCGTTCAACAATATATGATATGCACCGAATCATGTGAAACTTTCCTGATAGGTTCTTCATGGATGTCCCAGAAGGACTGATTGGCACCTCATCATTTGAATGTTGTGGCCCAGAAATTAGGTTATATTGTGGTTTTTGGTTGTTCTTGTCATCAGTCTCATAATTTATGTTTGATTTTTCCACTTTAAAGGGTGATTCAAGTTGTAGTCATAGTAATTCTCTATTTCTCTTTCTGACACGAGCTTTCGTGCCAAAATATGAAGAAAAAAAAATCAAGTGTAAAACTATGCATTGTCTGGTATAACTTATGTGGGTAGACCCACACTGTTTACATTAACATGCTTCTCACCTTTTTGCTGCTGAATTTTCTAACAGGAGGGCTGGTGTGACAGTATTGGATCTGTTGAGCAAATTCAAGAAAAGTTGCTAAAGAGACAAGAGGCAGCGGCTAAGCGTGAAAGAGCAATGGCTTATGCTTTAGCTCACCAGGTAAGCATCTCATCATCCTTCTCGATGATGTTTGTTCTGTTTCCATTACTGTATCAGTTTTTGAACTGATATCTTGAAGGCAAAACTTCAGATTAGATAGTTTTAATTGAGAACCTGTAAGAGAAGCAGCTGCCTATGTAATCTTTGTATCAATATTTTGAAATATGATCTGTGTAGTTTGATATATGATATTGAATCCTGATTCATTAAAAAAATCTGTGATGTTGATTCTTGATTGAACATTAGAGGAGCAGGAGGTCATTTCCGACTTGAAGATGTTGCCACAGAACAAGGTTCCTCTTCCAGTTTGCAAGTGAGAAACAGGCTATGAAAGTCCTCTGTGTATGAAAGAGATAGTTGGGTGGTGCTTTTTTTAAAGCTGGAAAGATGGAATGAACAGTTAGGGTGTTTTGAAGCTAGAACTTTAGAAGGCGTCATTGCCGTTGTTCTAGTCAGTGTTCTGGTGCACATGTGGTGTTTAAATATTTTCAGAACGATAGCAAGACGTGTGGAAGGTTCATAAATGTGTTATTTGTCCTGCATGCTATGTCATGGATGAGGGTGTTCGTGGGGGGGAGGTACTGACTCTTTTGGTGGTGGATGATGGTTGGCATACTAAGTTTAGATACATCCACAGTTTTGTAGACAAGTTTTCCTGGAAGGGAAAATGGTAAAGAAAGTAGGGGAGATGTGGGAGGGAACAAAGAGAGGGATTGAGAGAGGCAGAATGGGAGGGAATAGAGATCCACAGCCAGCATGACTTTTTTGGGAGCTCAAGCCTCGAGGGATTGAGCTAGGGGATACGTTATCACCCATACCTTTTATTTCGATAACAGAATGTTGAGTAAGATGATGAATAGGCGATGGCAGGGGGCTACTTGAGGGGCTTCAACACGTCGGTTGAGGGATGACACTACATGAGGATCAAGCATCTCCTATTTGTTGGCAATATATTAGTATTTTGTGATGCTAATGTGACCTGTCTTATGCACTTGAGACACAATTAACTGTTGGTTCCAGATAGTGGTGGAGTTCAAGATCAATTTCAGAAAATGTCTGATCATATCACCAGGAGAGGTGGATGACATTTAGCACAATTGTTTAATTGCACAGCGGTGCTTTACCTACTGGCCACTACATATTTGGGACTGTTATTAGGTTCTTGAAGTATACATCAAGCTTTATGGAACCTGCTCATTAAATGAATTGAGAAGAAATTATTAGGGTGGCAAAAAAGATACTTGTCAGATGAACAATAGAAAAAAGGATACAGGAGTTTGTGGTGAAGATGGAGGAATCGTTCTCAGTCAAATTGTATTACCATATGCTATTGATCAGGGAGGAGTTGGGTTTTCCACACTTGTGAATTATGAGAGGATTAGGGTGCATGAGAGAAGAGGTATGGGGCCTGGTGGCGCAGATGGTTGGATGTTATCGGAAACCTAGCAAGAAGGGGAACCACGTCTTGTGACATTTGAATTGTAAATTATACCATGGCCACGGATGCTGTGGTTAGGAATGCGAGTGGGTCCAAGTTGTGATAGACATGGAACTAATTAAAACTTGTCAATTCTTTTGGAAAGATCTTGAAATTTGCATATAAATATGACTATCCAACAATTAAAAGTCATAAAATTAAGGAATACCCCACATGTTTGTATGTGTTTCTTCCTATTTAGGTGTTCTTTCTTTCATGGGATTTAGTCATAACTGCTTTTACATTCAAGAGTATGACCTAAAGGTGTTTTTAACTAATAGGTCATATACATGCATCAATGATGGTTTAAGTACTAGTATACCAGCTGAGATTTTCCTCAATGCAGGTGCATTTTGGTTAGGCTAAAATGTATCTGAATCTTAATAATCCACAGTTTTTGTATCAGCAGTACTAGTAGAGAAAAAACTCAGAACCCTCTTATTATAAACAAACAACAAACATACCCAGTGTTAACCCACAAGTGGGGTCTGTGGAGGGTAAGATGCACACAAACCTTATCCCTACCCCTACCTATCTGGTGTAGAGAGTCAATGTTTCCGATAGACCCTCTTATATGTAGCTCATATTGGTAATTGTTGGGTCTTTTCTTTATTTCCTTTTCAATATGCTACTTGGGTTGTTTCTCTTCATTTTTTGTTATATATTATGTGTGTATTCAAGGACACATGGTGCCTCTAGTTAGAATTCAGGAACAACTATAGAAGAAATAGCTGCCAATACCGTGGTGTCTTTTTATGATACTGGTTAGGCAGGACATGGTGAGCCTTTAGCTTACTGAGGACATGACACTAGATAGGAGGGTGTGGAGGTAGAGAATTTGGGTAGAAGGCTAGTAGTAAATAGTTTTGCATCTTGTCTCTCCTTATAGTAGTATTAGTATTATTTTCTGTATTTATTATTGTTTTATTATTTCCGTTTTTATCATTCTTAGTTTTCTATTACTACTTGTCTCTTATGCCTCTATTTTCTTCCTATCCTGCTGTTGTTACTGCTTTTGTCTTCATAACTGTTGTGTTTTTTGCTTTCCTTGAGCCGAGGGTCTATTGGAAACAGCCTCTCTACCTGCCAAGGTAGGGTAAGGTCTGTGACACTACCCTCCCCAGATCCTACACTATTTTGGGTAAGTTGGTGTTGGTGTTGGTGTTGTTGGTTCGTTAGGCAAGGTTCCATACTTTCATTTCAAGGCACCTTTTCTTTTTTTTCTTATTGAACTCTATTTGGTGCTGCAGTGGCAGGCAGGATCCAGGCAGCAGGCTACACTTTCTGGGTTTGAACCAGATAAAAGTAGCTGGGGTTGGAACTGGTTAGAGAGATGGATGGCAGTACGCCCATGGGAAAATCGTTTTCTAGACATTAATGTCAGAGATGGAGTCATGCCTAATGAAAATGAATCAGCTGATCCCGTAAACGGGATTAAGAACCAGGTTAAATTTGCTGGGAAGAAACCAACAACTGCAACTCTTGCAAATGATAGAATGGGTCCATCTCATTCAAGCAGTAACTCAAAATCAAATGAAAAGGCAGCAGCATCGCTCTCTGATGGCTGCAGTTCTTCCCCAAATGTGTCAGCAAGCACACAAGAAACACCTGCAGCATTAGTTAACAAACCTAAGTCCAAACCAAATCTTGAAGATTTAGTTGAGGAAGCTAGTTCAAAACCCGCCCTTGGTTCTAGATCACACAGCAATCCTAAGGAGAGATTCACTCCCTCTGATAAACAAGGAAAACAGAGATTGTCTCTGCCTGGTAACGGTAAGTCAACTCTCTCTCTCTCTTTCTTGTTTAATGATATTGCCTTGTGTAAGACGCTGGAAATGTTACACAATATAGACCCTCTTTGGTTTGCCCACTTCTTCTGGTTTGGCATAAAGATCGAAATATTGTTAATTGAAATTACCGTCTCCTCTATAAATGCCCCTATCAATAAGCAAAAGTAGCACTGTAACTTGTTTAATATTTCTTTGCAAAGCCCTCACACAGGTAATCAATTTCGGAATGCTATGCTGAAGGAAAATTATTTATAAATATTTGACCTTTATTTTCACTTTTATTTTATTTAATTATGATGATGATGTGAAATTTAGATTAAATGAAGAATTAAGGATTCATATAGCCGACTGTTGACCCCAACATGTTTGGGACTGAGGCATAGTTGTTGTTGTCGCTATGCCGAAGGAATGGGCGTGAACAGATATTTATCATATACGTACGTCTTTTCAGACAAATATGGTAGTGAGAGTGACAATGCACATTCTGTAACCACACTAGTGTGTTCAAGTATTCCTGCAACTAGTGCCGTATGCACTAATTTTTATGACATCTTTTTGCCAGGTCTTGCACCTCAAACAGCCAGACAACCAAGCAGAACCATCAAAAGGACATCTAGTGCGCAGAAGCCTTTGAAGGAGAAGTCCAAATTAAACGGAGCTGATACTAAGTCTACAGCAACTGTTTCACAACAGGCTGCTGATTAGTTTTTAGGTACTCGTTGAAGATCCCGATCTCAGATCCAAGTGTCACCCTTGCTTGTAAATACAGGGAACCTTCTTAAAGGGGAGCGATGGTATGTTCTTCTAGAGATGTGTCCACGGCAGAGTTAAAGGAGAGGCTTGCTGCCATCTCCTGAATAACATCTTCGCATTTGTTTCAATTCTTGTCATAATTCGTGTAATTTATATAGTAGCGTTGTTTTCTCTACCCCTCCCTCCCAGTGTAAAAAAGGATGGATTTGCTTTTTGTGCCACTTTTCTTGAGCTGAAACTGGGGAATTTGCTGAGTTTGATTGCCAATTTCTTTGTTGTATTGTACAAGATCTGAATGTAGGATTCATTCATTAATCTAGAGATTGTAGACCATATTGTGCTCTTCACTGTTATGTATTCTACTTTGATAAGTACAAGATCTCAGTTTGGCCCCAGGAAACCTTTGCACGTCTCCGTTTGGTGGGTTATTCCCCATAAAAATTGTCTACCTGAGATCGTCCCTTGGCTAGTAGGTCTTGATACAAGGTTAGAATTCTAACCCTTCCAGAGTGGTATCTCTGGTTGGACTGAGGAAATCTTTGGACGCCTCCAAGAAACTGTCTACTTGAGACCACCCCCCTTGGCCAATAGATCCTAACACAAAGTTAGATTACTTGTAATAATTAAGAATAATATAATAAAATTATTGTTTATTATTATTATTTTTAAGAGATGTGTCAATTTTTTTTATTCTGTATCTGATATCTGTATTGGAGCTCGAATAAAATTCAGATTCTCGTCAGGAAGTCCCACATTGAAGGGTAAAGCGCTCCCTAACAAAGGCGACTCTGTACTTAAGAAAACTCGAACTGAAAATTTTTGATTAAGCGTGAAAAGTATTTTTCACTCCACCACAACTTTTATCGGTATGTTTCGTAATATATACATGAAAGTAGCACATGAAGGCAAACATAATAAATGTTGGGTCTATGTTTTGTCCAAGAAAACAAATACAACAAAATTTTAGCACATCTAGGAAGTTACTTATTTATATGTTGCTTAGCATATTTGGCATCTCTACTTCACGAGCTTGTCATGTTCATTATTTTAAGGTTCGATTTAGAAAAGATAAAATATACGTAAATTTTATATCAATTTTAATAGAATAAAAAAATTGATAGATAATTATCTCATTTCATAAAAACAAGAAAATCAATATTGGGTGCTATAAATTATTAATTTCTCTTATTATTTTTAAAATTTTAGTAATCATTATTGACCAATTGTACTAATGTGTTGGACCAAAGTAAATTAAATTTGTCTTCATCGATGTACCATGGGAGACACGAGGATTATTGAAGAAGAATCATTATTTAAATAATTGTAACACATTTAATGCACTCATGTTATACATTCATAATATTAAAATAATTGTAACACATAATAATCTCCTAGTACATCATTATTGAAGTTGTTTTTTTTCCAATATGATGTCCGGTATCAATATTACAGTTCAACTATTTCAGATTCAGGTCAAATAGAGTCTCATTAGCGGAATGACACACTCCAATAAAAAAAATT
Organism: Solanum etuberosum; assembly: GCA_029582245.1. Lineage (NCBI taxonomy): Eukaryota > Viridiplantae > Streptophyta > Magnoliopsida > Solanales > Solanaceae > Solanum > Solanum etuberosum. The sequence continues at coordinate 45,507 of JAJONR010006034.1, read as the reverse complement.
CATAACTAGAGCTTGAACCCAAGATTTCTAATTAAGAAAGAAGCAGAATGGTGATGTAGAGTTGAATTTCAATACAAGGAGTAAACTTTTTAGAGATCGATTAAAATATTTTTCTCACGTTTGATCGATCACATTTGATTGTACAAAATGATACATTAAGGGGGCATTTTCAATTTTCTCACCTTTGATCGATCAAAACACTTTTCTTTAGAAAAAATAACTTTCTTAAAAATAATATAAAAGAATTTTTTTAATAAAGGTAAGAAAAATAAGTTCCATTATTTTTTTCTTCATTGTCCCCTCTCTACTTATCCCACTTTTTCATTATATAATAATATTAATTTCACATTAAAATTTTAAAATTTAAATTCCTAATAAGCTTTTTACGTTATGGATCTAATTTTATTGGAGCATTAAATTTTTAACATGGAGCAATTAAATACTAAGAAATAAAATATGTACCTCCGTACAATCACGGATCAACAATTGTGAAATAAATATTATTGTCTTCAATTTTTTATTTTTTTTGGTTCTACTTATTTTTTTTAATTTTTAATTTTATTTTTTTACACAATACATTTTACGTATCTTTAATGTAAAATTAAAGAGAAATCTCTATTATTTAAATTTTTGTGTCAAATTAAGATCGGAATTTAGAAATAGTACCCAAAAGTACACGATTCCCTAGGCTACACATATTTCTTCTGCAATTTCGTGGAAAGGTCCCTCATTTTGTCTCTTTCCACTCATTTACACCCCCCACCCCCTTTTTCTCCCTTAACGCCGTTAGCTCTCTGTTATCCTTGGTTTGCAATCGATCGTTTGGTAATTCGTTAGAGATATGTTTGGTAGCTCGTAAGAGATATATATATTGATGATATAAAAATTAATTACGAGATAATTTATGTAAATTTTACTCATGTAGATTTTTATATTATAAAGTAAATATTGTATTAATTTATAAATAAATAGCTTATCTTAAATTTAATATCTATATAATTCTTATTTCAAAATGATTTTATTTTCATAATTTAAATTCCAAAATCTCTTACCAACGGTTTAAAGTGTTTCTTGAAAAAACTATCTTTTCATATTTTGGAAACAATCTTCTATTTCTATTCAAAAAAATTTTTTTGGTTCTAAAAGCTTAAATTAATATCTCAACCTTAAAAAATAAACACTTTTCAGAAAATAAATAGTATTCGATACGTGTTAAATTTTTCAAAAATAATATAGTAATATTTAAAATATCTGATACGTAATAGATAATATTCTTTGAGAAGTCTTAGAGATTCGAAATCAAATCTCATCAAGTCCTTTTATAGTCCATTAAGTAGATAAAACATGTATAATATCTCAAAAGGAATACTAGGAGATCTCCCTAAGTGATTATCGAGCTTTATGAGTCTGGTAATATAAAATTTAAAATTCTTAACGATAATTCATTAGAGGATAAATCTGGTACCAAACGTCATAGTAAATTCAGCTTCAACAACGTATATTTAATTTTTTACCAAAAAGTTTGTAATTGTACTTTGAAATGCACAGATCGAGCTGATCTCACCAGACATCCCGTTTCTTGACAATGCACTTTGCTTAGAGCGATTCACATCTCGTATGTAACTTAGTCGTTATTACATATGAACAGATTTATCCAATGAAGAATAACGACGATAAATTTTTGATTTTAAAATAAAATAAAATAAAAATAATATTATGGTAATTAACCCCACCCACCTTACACCAAACTACCTCTCTATTTTAGCCACTTTCACCATTTCTTCTCTTCACCAAATCTCTCTTTTTCTTCACTCCTTTCACTTCCACTCTCTCTTCAATCTCCTCCATTAATGGTGATTTTGTTGTAACAAGAAAATATGTTCAGATTATCTGTAGTTATCCCTTTTCTTACTCTCCTCATTTCTGTTCTTATTCTCTTCTTATTAGGACCAAAAATCCTCTTACCTCGCCAAATCTCCATTTCTGTACCTGATGAACTCGACGATCTTTCCCTTTTCCACAAAGCAATTGCTGCTGAAACCACTTTTCCAAAACACCCATCACACAAAAAACTCCGTCTTGGATCCGCTACTGTTCGTCCACCCAAAATCGCATTTATGTTCTTAACAAATTCAGATTTACAGTTTTCCCCAATTTGGGAAAAGTTCTTCAATGGTACTAAACCTGTAGATCCACATCTATACAATATCTACATACACGCTGACCCATCTATCAAGATTTCACCATTAATGGGTGTTTTTAAAGATCGATTTATTCCGGCAAAGAGAACTCAACGTTCGTCGCCGACACTCATATCTGCTGCCCGGAGATTACTTGCTCATGCTTTACTTGACGACCCATCGAACTCGTATTTCGCTCTTATCTCACAACATTGTATACCTTTACACTCGTTTAATTACTTTTACAATTTTTTACTTGATACCCAGAAATTGTCAAGGAAAATGGAGTTTCCTAGTTATATTGAGATTCTTGATGAATCTAATTCGTTATTAGATAGGTATAATGCAAGAGGGGAGAATTTAATGGAACCTGAGGTGAAATTTGAGGAATTTAAAGTTGGGTCACAGTTTTTTGTGCTAACAAGAAAGCATTCTTTAATGGTGATTAAAGATAGGAAGTTATGGAGGAAATTTAGAAAACCATGTATAAATGTTGAGTCTTGTTATCCAGAAGAGCATTATTTTCCTACTTTGTTATCAATGGAGGATCCTAATGGGTGTACTAAGTATACATTGACAAATGTGAATTGGACTGATACAGTTGATGGTCATCCACATACTTATCATCCTTCTGAAGTTTCTTCACAGCTGATTTATGATCTTAGAGAGTCAAATTCTACATATTCTTACATGTTTGCAAGGAAATTCTCACCTGATTGCTTGAACCCTTTGATGGAAATGGCAGATTCAGTCATTTTCAAGGACTAGCTCTTGCTTGAGGCAATGGTAAGTGATGATGCATACTTTTTTTTATTCTCATTGAGTTATGTTGAATTGACTTAGGTTTTGCTGAGTTTACTTTGTAGAATTAGGGAGTTTAGTCGGTACTTGTGTAGGTGGGAGGTAGCGAGTAGCTTGTGAGATTAATTGCGACTAAGTTGATCCGAACACCTTGATTCGATCGTTTGTTTCTGAGATTAATTGCGACTAAGCTGATCTGAACACCATGATTCGATCATTTGTTTACTCTCCTTTTTTAGGCCGTTTCGTAAAGTACATGTCTTTCCTTTTTTGACAATTCTTTAGTTTTAACGCTCCGTGACATGTTTAAGAACACACGATTAAAGGGCATTTTAGAACTTCCTATGTATCTTTAGTTTATTTGAAAGTATTTCTTACTTTCTTAAACTTCATGCGAAGTCAAAATCAAGACCAGACAAACAAGTTGAAGCGGAGGGAGTAAAGGGAATTAGGGTTTTTTGAAATGGATGGTTGTGATATAATATTCTAGAAGTGATGTTGGAATTGATAGGGTAACAATGCTTTTAATAGAACTTGACTATTTTGTTGGTGAATATTATTCTTCAATATGGCATATTTTTCTATTGAGGCATTATTTCAATCTAACTAGGTGGGATTTTCATTTGACAAAGTCTTAAACTTTAGCATATTCATGTGAAAATTGGAATTTTTTCTTCTTCAAGATACTTGTTGTGTTAGTAGTTTTGCCACTTACAAGTAGTAGTTGTGAAGGTTTTACAGATTCTTTGTATGATATTTTTTAAAAGAGTATGTAGCTATCCCTTGTGACACATCTAACAAGAAATTTACAACTTTCACATGTGACACATTTTCTTTTTTCATTTTCACACTTTTGATTAGTCAAACTCTTGAATATACTATAGTATGAAATCTTGAAAATGTTGCACCTTGTCTTGTGTATGTCACACCTCATCTCTTATGCCTCTTTGTCTTGAACTACAGCCAAATGAAAGGACAAGAGAAAGAACAATAATTGATCAATTGAGTACTCTATTATTTTAATCTTGATTTGAAGTTTGGACAAGTGTCTTAATCATCATTTAGAAAATTAGGAGGTTGGTTTGGTATATATGAAGCCTAATACACCCCTATGTGTCAAATGAAGCAATGAGATAGTGATCTAAAACTGACCTATGTTTTGTTTTATCTTATATTTTATAACAGGTGATGATGAAGGAGTGAAGACAAATCAAAGGCAAAAACTTTGATGATGTTGTGAAGACAAAAAAGATTGGTTGTTGTGGGAATAAGGATTTTTGAAGGGTTTGTTAAAAAACAACAATGCCCTCAAACCAAGTAAATCCCAAAAGGGGGAAAGTATCCAAACTCAAAGCTTGGATGAGCTTTCAAAGAAAGCAATGGAAAAGCTAGTTTTAGTAGTAGTAGTTTTTGATGATGTAACATGTCTTAGTAGTAGCTTCTAGTATTCATTTGGTGTTTTTGTGTGTGTTGTTCTCTATATTGCTCGGATTCTTCAAAAATATCGCGTCTGATGTGTATCTGATCCTCTAAAAGCTATGCTTTTTTGGAAGATCTGATACGAACGCGACAACAATTTTGGAGGGTTGGAGCAATATGGGTTTTTCTTGTACATATATGGCAAGTATATATGTGTTTTAGGTGAATTATTATGAGAGAGATTAGCCCTGAACAAAATCAAGAAAAGTGCTAAACTCATTGCTTTTTTCCACTACTTGTGGAAATGGATCATTGTATCAAAACATTTACTATCCAATGTAGTAAATGATTTTTAGAGAAATTTTCTTTGTGCCCTCTTGTTTGTTTACTCAAGTTCATAAAATTGGAACAATACTTTTTGTAGGTTGTCTTTATTAGAAATTTTTTTTTGTCCTATTTTAATTTATGTGATATTATTTGAATCGATACTATTTTTAAGAAAGAATGAAAGACTTTAGAACTTATGGTATAAATTTAAATTCTTATGAATAATGACTTTAGTTGTACCAACGTTTACCTTCCTTTAAAAAATGACTTTTATCGTACCAAACATACTTTTAACCATGCATAAATACAAAACCTATGGAAAGTAGTAAGTACTTGAGAAAAATTAGAGGAAAAGGTATTAATAAGATGCTTTACCTCCCACTTGTTCTAAACTTTGGATCTTTCTATAAAAAAGTGTTAAAAAGTGATCACTACAATTTGCTTTTTGGCTTCTGTCCAAGAAAAGAATCATAATCTTATTTCTACATTTTAAAATATAATTTAATTACTTTTCAGTAATCTTTTTGGAAATTAAAAGATGATAATGGTTAGTCAATACAATATTTCTAAAAAAGAAAAGAAGTATATTATTAAAACTTTTATTGTAGTAGAAGCATCTCAAAAAGTTGCAAATTGTCTTGGGTCCTACATTACCTTAGGATTCTTTATTGACAAAATCAAGGCAATCTATATGTGATAATAATAATATTAATAATATGATTTTTTGTTAATTTATTATCTATTAAAGTACATTGTACATTAAATATGAACCAACCATTCTCATACCTCTTTTTTCTCTTTCATTATTAATTAGGTGTTTTGGGGTCAAGTTTTGAGATTGAAGTTATCATGATAAAAAATATTTTATTTTTAGTGTGATTTCAACACAAATTTAAATTAGTCGAATCTAAAACACATACGTAATAACGAACGAAAAACTAACAAAAAAAAAGAGAGGAAGGAGCAAGTCTTACTTTTTTCGGTTCAACAAGAAAAGATGAGTGACACATTATCTTTTTTTTTTAATTAAAAATTTCGAATTCAAATTGTATTTGGTCGAGATGGTGTTACTATGAGATTATCCAATACAAATCATGATTAATTAAATTTCAAGTGAATATCGAATACCGAGTAAAAATATTTCTTTCAATTTTTAATTAAGAGAGATGATAGGTAAACTTCAAGTTCATTGACAAATGGATTACAATTGCCTACCACAAAACTTCTTTAGTATCCCCACCCCCTGTCGGTGCATACAATTAATATATTATTATAAAAAAATTGTTACTTTATTTGTCATGTATAATAATAATAAATTCATATTGAGGATAAAATATTATAAGTTGCTTGAGATGATTGGTCATGTCTTGCGTCGATATATAAATATATTGATTTGTTAGTGAGAAACTTTGATGAGTAAAGATGTTAAAAAGAAAATGAGATAGACCTAAAATGACATTAAAGAAAGTTATCTAAAGAGATCGATAATTTTAAAATAATAATAATACAGTTTCAGTTAAAAACAAAATTACGATATAACATAAAAAAGATTCATATATACGATATTGTTGAGTTGTATATGGTGATGTAACATATCTTAGTGATACCATCAAAAGTTGGTGTGGCTGTTAAGTATCTCTTCATTCTTAATACGAAGTTTCGAGTTTAACTCCTACAATTGAAATTACCTTTAGTAGCAATCATTTTACCCTTCAAAAGAAAGAACTTCCAAGCGCGAATTAAGATTAATTGAGCTCAAAATGGAAATATTATGAATACCAAATGAATACCTTTGGTTATAGCTCAAAGATTTAGGTTTGAGTCTTGAAAATGATGTCATCTTTCGTAGTTGTTAGGAATACTTTATTCCTATAGTGAAATTTTCTTAATAAAAATCTAAATTAATCAAGCTACAAAGTAAAATACCGAACTTGAAAAAAAAAAAGATCATGCCCCTTTTTATGTAGAAACAAGTTGCATCAATGTATAGGATTAAAGAAATGATTTTAACACATGCAACTAGTTTTTAATATTTCATTTCTTTTTCCAGTATGATTTTTTTTTGGTAACATAGAGTTTCTCTTTTAAAATTTTTTATACGATGTAAATTTGAATTAATCAAGAGCAATCGAATATAAAGAGAAAAAAAAACAAATGTCAATTTTAATAATATACTTTACTTCAATAATTTCCTACCTATTTTTGGACTCTCACCAACTACTGACCAATATGTTGGATTGATATTGACATGTGGGCTATCTTATCCATGTAATATATATTTTTTGAAATAGTAGCAAAAAAAAGAAAATATATTTATCATGAGTAGCCTAATTATATGGTCCACATTGCATGAACAAACTCTTTTTTTAATTATCAACAAATAATTTATTTAATTTGATTAGGATAGGTCTTTTGCTTTACTCGTGAGTCTTAATAATAAGATTATGTATATAATACGTCATTTTTATCCGACTTTATTTGTAAAACTACACTGAATATTTATTGGTGTTATGGTTAGTGTAGGTTCTTTGTACCCGCTCTCAACAATTACTATTAATTTATTTATTATTTGATTTAACTAGTTTCCTATTTTTATACATGTTCTAAACAATTATTAATTTATTAAATATTTAATTAAGCTAGTTTAGAAGCCAGTAGATAAATTATAAATCAAATATCGAACAATTATGGTTTTGGTTCAACTAACATTAACAACTGATTAACCTACTAAATATAATAACTAATCTAGTTTGAAAAATTATATGGTACTTGGAGCTTTTGAAAGATTTAACAATTTGAATTTGAAAAATTCCCAAAAATAATAATAATTAAGAATTACTTTTTTCTTTAATAAAAAAGAGAAGCCAATTAGACATTTTGTTTTCAAATGTGAGCCGATTCTTTTTGTCGTTGAAAGTAACTTCTGTATCTTTCCGAGGTAGGGATAAAATACGTATATATTCTTATTAAAAATTATATGATGATGCATCTAATATGTTTGCTTGTAGTGGAGTCTAAATGGGCTCTCATGGAGAGCTTGGGCTAAACCAAGATTGGGCCTTGGGCCTTGTGGAGTTGTATTCACTTTTTCGAAATCTTTTCATTACTTTCCTTTAAACATTTGTTTTTTTTTCAAAGACGGAATCATCTGGAAGACCCTTGTACTTTATTTCATTCGTAAGTTATTTTTTATTAATTCATTTATTAACTTTTTAGGTCTTGGTAGAAGTCTAATGTTATGTATTGGAAATTAGAAAGTCCTGTTAGAATTTGTAATATTCAATCTTAAATATGTTATTTATGTCTTTTTTTCTCTATTTTGAACTGATTTGGTGAAGCTAAGCAAACATGAAAGAAGTCTCTAAAATAACTATTCTCTAAATCAACAACAAATGTTTAGTGTAATTTCATAAGTGTAGTATAAGGAGGGTGAAGCGTATGATTTTAAACTATATAATAGATAAATTGCTAAGCTTTCCACTATGAAATGAGTAGAATTCAGCGTTCAAATTATTTGAGTAAAGTTTAAATTTATCCCGTCTGACTTCTAATATAATTTTAAAATTTTCCTTAAATTGGAACCTCGTTAAGGATCAAGAGCTAAAAACATTTTTACCCCTAATGACGTAATAAAATTAGACCAAAGAGGAAAAATAAAAAATAATATTTAAAAACACATTCAAATTATTATTTTTTCATGTATTTCACATCTTAACTATTAATTTCGTCATCTCAATATTTGAACACATCTAATTGAAGAGATAATAATAATAGTTGAAATAAAAAAAAGTTAATAATTGACAATTGCCCCAATAAAAAAAAATGATAGTTAAAATGTGTTTTTGAGTTAATTCTATAAATTGACTCTTTTTCGAAAGGAGGGGAAGAGAGCGGCACACGTAGTTACGCTTCAGACCTCAAAATTTCGACTGAAAAAAAACACACACAGAGAAGAGAAGAAGAACGAAAACAAAAACGAGAAAATTATGGGATCGGCTGATTCAGAATTGGATTCAATTTTTCAGGATAACAAGCGTCATCGTAATCGTCTTGTTCCGATCGGTACATTTTCGAAAAACCCTAATTTTATATATATATATATATATATATTTTTTTTTTTTTTTTTTTTTGCAGTATTGGATCGTCTGAAATAGTTAAATTTTGTATTTCATTGTGATGTTGTCTGTATAAGTATCTAATTGTTACTCAATTTGTAAGGTTTTAGTTTTCTGAGATTTTTCGTTGGTGAATTTGATTCATATGTGCGGATTGACCTGTGATTTAGATTTATCTTCAAATATATATAAAATTTTCAGATCAAATCGAGCTAAAACGATAATGATTATGTATCAGGCTCAAACAAGAGGTTGGAACTGACTGTACGAGTCGTTGTTGTTTATTTAAGCTTATTTAATATTATCATCATACTAGATAAAACAAAAGTGAAAAATAATTCGAGCTTGATTAAATAGTCGTGTAGCATGAATCAAATTCAAGTCTAAGTCTCAATATGTGCTTGAAGCTATTCTAGAAACGGGTTGCATCTAAGGGCTTTGGCCTAGTGGTCAATGGAGTGGTTAAGAATCCTGAGGTTTTAGGTTTAAATTTCAACACGGTGATTTCTTCTCATCTGTCCTAGGTGAGCCACCTGGTATCTGTTTCTGGTGGGAGGTGACAAGTATCCTGTGGAACAAATCGAGGTGTGCGCCAACTGGCAAGGACACTATGGTTATAAAAGGATGGGTGCTAAGTTGATTAATATGTAAACTTGCATCTTTGTGTTCGAGCTTGAAGCTCTTGCATTTTACATGATAGTATTTTCATTTTTATGAGAATTCGTTTTGCTCCCTTCACTTTGCTCAATCACACACTACACATATTGTAATTTTGCCTTTGGTTTCAATGGGAAAAGGTGATTCTACATGATGGTGGATTATATTTATCTTGTCAATTCTGGACGGCAATCAGATGTCATTAATGCGTTCTGATTTCATATATTTAATACGACTAGTATTTAGTAATTTAATCACATCTAGTCACACTCCTCTAGAGTTTGAAGCTGCATATGATCTATTTTTACTGTCATGGGATAAACTAATCACACTTCAAAATGGGATTACTCTCACTAAGTGTTGAATAATTACCAGGGATTGCCTCTAGTACTTGCTGAATATAGGCCACTGCCTTTTGGCTAAAATTCTTCTTCTCTCAAATAGAAAATTTGTACCAAATATTATGCTTCCTTTGTATTTCCCAGCTGTTGAATGACACACTGTAAATGAAATGAATTTTTGAGTCATGTCCCAAATGATCCTTAGGAGGATATTAGGACATTTTATGTCCCTGAAGTATTAGTACCTAATTTGTCGAAATATAGGAGGTTCTCCGGCTTGTAATCCCTCGGTGAACTTTCTCAATGTTTACCTTAAGGATAGTCCCATAATGATTGGGATGAAGTAAGAACCGAGCTCTAATACCCATAGGTTATAACCTTATCAAAGTTTGAAATTACCCCTACTATTGTGGTACTGATTATTACTACTCCTATGTTAGTTTCTGCCTCGTTTAAGCTATGAGGTAATCCATCTTACTTGCCGCATAAGAGCACTTCAGATTCTGAGCTACTTTCTGCCTCTCTTAAGCAACACGATAATGTTTCTGTCCACAACACGCTGGCACCCTTTTTGAAACCACGGGCTATTGAAACTGCTTCACATGATGCAGGTGGCTCAGCCGCTACGATGTGGTAAATCCGCAGTCTCACCTGCAAGAACAGCCCAACGCAATGTAGTAGCATGGCTCTACCACAATGCATTAAGCTTACAATTGAACCAGCAACTCTTTTTCTAGTTTCCTCTTTCATTTGCTCCCCACCTTGCTAAATTTGCTTTCAGTTTTCAAGTTTTACCCTTTTGGCATGTTTTGAACATTATATAGGACTTGTTCAAGGTACAGGATGTACAGATTACTCTAGGCATGTATGTCAATGATGGTAATTCAGCCTCGTTAATTGGATCAATAGCTGTTATTAACTCAAGCTATATAAAAAAACTTTATAGGTTGGGGTTGAGCTCAAATGTGATAACCAACTTCTCCTATTTCCGGAAAAAGCAATAATGCAACTTTGCAAATTCATCTCTGATTAACTGTATATCCCAACCATCGAGAGTAAATCTTCCTGGTTCATGTTGAAAGAAACAAAAGCTGATAAGACATTGAACCTATGGAACACCCCAATGCTCAAGTTTTTTAGTAATTAGTTTGAGTTACATATGGTGTGAAACTGATTTTTTGATGCCTGCTTTACTGATAGTGATCAGGGAAGTAACCAGAGAATGTTGCTCAGCATGTCTAGTTCCTTCTTTATGGTCTTGTATGGAGTGGTAGTATATGTTTCTGCTTATAAGTCGAGGTCATTTGGTCTTCCGTTATGAATTCTTGAGAAGTGATGCATTTTCTGCTGCCTTACTTTCCTGTGAGATATCGTTCGTGTTAATCTTCCCAATCCCTGTCGATCATCCACTGTTTCAATGTTTTGGCTAAATTGTGGCTGAACACTCTTATCTCATATTCTGATTGTGCAACTTATGACTTTGCGAATTTTCAGGTGCATTTCTCACTGCCGGAGTACTCACTGCCGGACTCATTAGTTTCAAACGGGGAAATTCTCAACTAGGTCAGCAACTAATGAGAGCTAGAGTTCTTGTTCAAGGTGGTACAGTCGCACTGATGGTTGGGTCAGCATATTACTATGGAGATAGTTTCAAGCGCGCTGGATGACGCACTGCCAAACGACTTCCTCATTCGTCTGTCATGAGTTGATTTCTGCAGGGAAAAATGATTCCATATCTTGCTAGATTTGCATGGTTGTCATTGCCACCCCAACCACCTCCCCATCACATAGGAAAGAAAAATAGAGGAAAAGTAATAACAGAGTGAAAAATAATGTCAATGTTTATATGTTTTTTAATTAATGGGGTGGACATGACTTTCTTGCTCTGTGTCTGATTTATGTGGTTTTAATCTTTATGTTAGTTGAAATTGATTAAATTGTGTGTGGCTTCTTGAGGATCAAATTCAAAAAGAACTCTTCTTCGAAAAGGAGATATTGAGTTTGAACTTCATAAATCGTTCATGAAATTTGAATTTTTTTCTTTATTTTAGCTAAGAGTTTTTCTATTCGAATGATGTTTCACATCTTATTTTTAGTTACATGTTAAATAGTGACTAAATATCACCTCCTCTATTTCGATTTAAACCATACTTTTCATTTTTTGTAATTCAAATTATATAACCTCTAATTCCCATTTTAAAATAATATTCATTCATTTTATTAACGTGAGAACGAAACACAATTTATAATACTTCTCATATTATTAGTAAATATTTAAATATTAAATAGATTTAATTTACTATAGCTTCAAAAGACCATCAAGTTAACTAACTTCCAAAAAGCAAAAAATAAAACGTCACTCGAAAATTGACATATTAGCTGATTTTTCTGTTCCTCCATTTGAAAATTGACCATTTAAACTAATTTTTATGTTCCTCCAGCTCGAATCCGAAACCTATTATGAGTTGGGTGTGGGGTGGGAATTGATAGAGAATTGAGGTTGCGGAGAGGAGCTAAATACGGGTAAATATAGTGACATGGTGGGTGCCCTTTTTGTTGAGCTACAGCCATGGAAAGCAATTTTGAAGAAGAAGCCAAAGTGCGAAGGACAAGGAGGAATTGTAAAAATTTCTCAATTTTCAGAAGAAAAAAAAGAAAAGAAAGGTAACGCACAATAATCAAAGCCACGTAGCTGTTAGTATCATTCTTTTGTATACATTGCACGTGCCTTTTTTCAACTCTGTAACTCCGCCTAATGCCCAACATGTCGACACCTTTCCCTTTTGTATATATATTGTGTACCTTTTATCTTTCTCTTTCCCCATTCAGATCTTGCATAATTCTCCTGGTTAGTCTAGTTTCAATTTTATCTTGATATTGATGTGTGTAGATTTGTTTCTTGTTGTGTTTTTTTGAAGAAATGAAATTGATTTGATTTGATTGTGGAGGGGTACTTTTTATTTGATGGGTTTGGTTTTTTTTGGCTAAAGTATTGATCTTTTTCAATTTGGTTTCATCTAATCCAATTTAATTGTGCATTGCCAAGACTAGTGTACATCTTTGAATGTTGTGATTCTTTTAGTTTTAATCCATTGTTATGTGTAGTGGTTCTTGGAATGGATTTGTGTATTTTGAGGGAGTCAAGTTTGTGAGTTTCTTTTTTTTTAATAAGTTTGTGCTCGCCTCGACTAATTCCACGGGTACTTGTTGTCGCCCTCCATCACAGAAACTCTGTCTACCTAGGCTTGGACAAATGGGAATAACTCAATTAGTGTTTATGAAGTGGTGGTCAGATTATCTATGGGGTGGAGTGTTGGTCGATCAAGAACTTGCACCTCCTGAAAATGAGCGTAGTGGAGAATGAGGATGTTGAGATGGATGTGTGAGCATATTAGGAGAGATAGAATCAAGAAAGAAGCTATTCAGGACTAGGTGGGAGTGGCCTACATGGTGTAAGATGAGGGAGGTGAGATTGAGATAGTTTGGGCATCTGAAGAGAAGATGCACATTTGCCCCAATGATGAGGTGTTCTGGTTGACTATTTGGGTATAAGGAGAGGTAGAGGTAGAACCGCAGAAATCTTGGGGAAAGGTGAGTAGACATGACATAACACACCTTCAGTTTATCGATGACATGATCATAGATAGGAAGATATGGAGGTCGAGGGTAGAAGGTTAGTAGGTAGTCGAGCATTGTCTAGTTCCCTTATTTGCTGCAGTTACTGTATTATCCGTCGTTGTTGTAACCATTTTCTTCTTATGCTCTTTCAAAAACAGCCGTGTAATTGCTGATCTCATTGTTTGGTTTCTGTTTTTACATCTTCTTTACTGAACTTACAAACTTATATGTTGAATCCTTGGCTTCATTCCGCAGATTCTGAGGATCAATAGTTAGTTGAAAATGTCTTCTCCAAGCAAAAGAAGAGATATGGATGTTATGAAATTGTAAGAACGTCCGAGATAAGATTTTCTTTCTGTCATGGATATAATTTTGTAGATTCTAAACAGTTTAGCTGTTTCTTCATCGTATCTGATCAACCGGCATTTTTTAGTACATATGAAAGTTCATATGGCAGCTTTTGATTACCAACATGAGGTTTCTTTATGTCATTTTCATTTCACAGGATGATGAGTGATTACACCGTGGAGACAATTAATGATGGAATCACGGAGTTCAATGTGGAATTTCATGGCCCAAAAGAAAGTAATGTCATGAAGATACTTGTTTCACTTTGTCTTTTATTGATTTCGTGGCTTTGCTGAAGGATCATCTTCCCCTAGATTGGCTTTCTCCTTCTTAAAGTTAGTTTTTGAAGAGAGGGCAGCAATTTTAATTGGATTAGTTTTTATAGACGGCGATATAGTGTTTCAATTATGTATCTTAGTTATCTCAAAATGTCTGTTCTAACACTCATCATCCTACATTTTAGCATAAGAATAACCAATCAAAACCTTTATGCTCTCAGTCTTGGTAGTAGCTTTTCCACCAGAATCTTGCGCTTGTTGCTTTTCCCACAGAGCAGCACATTACATATTATATGATATTGCTATTGGAGGTGCTATTTGCTTAGATAACTATGTTTCTCAGACTCGGGTGTTGATCTAGAGGTCGGATTCTTCATCATATAAATTTATAGGATTCGACCCTCGTGTGCGGATACAGCCAATAAATGTATATTACGACATATAGAAGTATATATTTTGATTAATTAAAGTTATTGGCTTACAACTAATGAAATTTAATTCCTATAAGCACCTTATATTTATTCATAAGTCTGGTGTTCTAGCAAAACATTTTATACTTTATAAAACTATAGATATATATAAACCAATAATCAACCCAAATACCTAATCAGTCTATACTTCTTAGTCATAGATGTAGTCAAAGCAGTCAAGACGTTGACCAAATTTGGTCTGGATCTCACGCCCAAATCGTGTCCTGCCGACACGGGTGTGATAGGGATTTCGACGGGTCAGAGCAACATAGTTAGATAATGCAGACTGATACATTTAGTTGGTTGTAAATATGTTTTTTTTTCCGTACTTTGCTAACTATCTAAATTGTTACAGGCCTTTATGAAGGTGGAGTCTGGAAAATAAGAGTCGAGTTGCCAGATGCCTACCCTTACAAGTCTCCTTCCATTGGGTTTCTCAACAAAATCTTCCACCCTAATGTTGATGAGCTGTAAGCTATATATACATTCTTTCTGTATTTTAAGCAACTACCTTTTTTTTTCTGTTAGTCACATGTGGGAAGTTGCGGTAGATAGTTTGTATGTATGATAGCCGCAATTCGTCTTTTAATCTCTTTGTCGAACCTCTGTAACACAAGTCTATGTAGTTCATCTGAGGAAAATGTTAATGCACTATTGCTCACGAGATTCATCTGTTATTGCAGGTCTGGCTCTGTGTGTTTGGATGTCATCAATCAGTCATGGAGCCCTATGTTTGGTAATGCGTACTGCTAAGTGAACAAAGCATTAAGATTCTTAGGGTGAAACATGCTTAATGGCATGAGCTCTTACTTCTGCGTAGTTTGTTTCACACGTGTGCATTTCACTTTATCATCTGACTGAAGTGTTTCTGCTCGAATATAAACTAATCGAAGACAAAAATAATTGTGCGGTGACACCCTGTAGGCTAAGCTTTATATAATAGAAGCTCAACTCTTGTTCCACCGTTCAGAATATGTTACAAAATACCTTTGAAATGAAAATTACTAGGCGTGGCATTCTTGGTTTTATTTAAGGCAAGTGTCATATAACTTAGTTTTGTCTTGCACTCCATATATCTTCATGTTGATAACATCATAAAACATTTGTAAACTGTGAGCTCCACGATATCTGACCAAGCATATGCTGGTGTGCAGATCTCTTAAACGTATTTGAGGTTTTCCTGCCACAGCTTTTGCTATATCCGAATCCTTCGGATCCATTAAATGGTGATGCAGCCTCACTGATGATGAAAGACAAGAATCAATATGAGCAAAAAGTGAAAGGTGATTATTTGACAACCATGGACGACTTGCATGTTAGGAAGATATTATATGTTGCAATTCTTCTTTTTTCTGAGAATGTGAAACCAGTGACCGTAAATCGTCTTACATCTTGTTTCATGATGCAGAGTATTGTGAACGGTATGCAAAGAAGGAGAATGTCGTTGGCACACCAAAAGATGAGAGCGACGATGAGATTAGTGAAGAGGAGTTCAGTGGACAGAGCGACAGCGATGACGAAGTTGTTGGACATTCTGATCCTTGAGTGAATAGACTAGGATCCTAAATGGAGATCATGTTTTTAGTTCATTTTTCTCCTTACATGTAATATCCGATTCGTCGTCGCATGTAAATCTAGGTGCCAAAGGTAGTTTAGGGACAATATACATAACCTGCAGATGTGTGATGAATTTCAGTCTGTGTAGAAACTCTCCACCTTATGGTCAATGTAACTTACCAATATATGTGTTAGAATTCAGGTTCTTGTTTTAAACTTGTCTTCGAACCTGATGTGTTTGTTATCTTTAAGGTTCTTAGCATTGAATTCATTTCACTTTTGAAATTATGAGTTCAGAATTCAATATTGATTGAATTCATATATTAGAGTATGTTTAACTTGTCCTTGTTAATTATTTCATGAAAGGGATGTCTACAAGGTGCTTTATTTCTAAAGTTGTTGGTTACTACGCTAGACGTTGAGCCAGCAAAAGTGACATAATTAATTACCTGTACAATCAGTGACAGATCATTCAGACTGTTACTCCCTCCGTCCCAAAATAAGTGTCCCAAAATAAGTGTCGCTTTAGAAATTTAAGATTTGGGTTACTAATCTCACATCTTCTAAATAATCATAAACTTTAACACGAGACAGATGTCATGAGTTCATGTCGCGTGATCTCTGTGTTTGATAGATGGTCTGGAAGAGAAAAAAAGACAGTAGAGGATGAAGTTAAAGAAAAAAATCAGCAGCCGGCCTGTTTTGGATTTCAGTTGTTGTGTTTTCCGCCAAATGGCGCCAAATACTATTCAAACATTGGGAATATCAATAATCATGACTGAATAATTCATCATATCTTTATTATCCTCCTATTTTTGCAGCACATTTGTTAGTATCATGCAAAAATGAAGAGAGTTTTTACTTTTGCTTTGCTCTTCATTTCATTCTTTTTCATCTTTGACACAACTAAATGTGATGAAACAGTGATCAGAGATGCATTGCTCAAGTTTTTTGCAGAGGTTTCTAACAATAATAGTACAATTCTTGGTACTAATTCGGGCTGGAACTCGACATCTGATCCTTGCAAGGACAATTGGCTTGGTGTTACATGTAACGCGAAGACTCTATCCGTGGAGAAAATCATTCTTGATGGTTATGATTTTTCGTCTGGAACGTTTGATGCTACCACGATTTGTAATGTGGAGCCTATCGCGGACACCCTTTTCTTCCTGAGTCTCAAAAATGGCCTACTTCAAGGGAAAAACTTTGACAGTATAGATAAATGTAAGCATCTAAGACACCTTGTTCTTGGTGGAAACCAGTTCTCGGGTAGCATTCCACAATCATTTTCAAGATTGAATAACTTGAAAAGACTTGACATATCCAACAATAGATTATCAGGTGTTCTCCCTGATTTATCTAGGATTTCGGGCTTGATTGAATTCGAGGCTCAGAATAACCAGCTATCAGGAGAGATACCTGAATTTGATTTCTCAAACTTTGTTGCATTTAATGTCTCTTTCAACAATTTCAGTGGATCGATTCCGCCTGAGGGTGATAGTTTCCCTGTTAGTAGATACATGGAAAATCCTCTGTTGTGTGGCTCCCCGTTGGCTAGAAAATGCTCATCACTGTCCGAAGATTCAGAATCAGCTGATCATGACAAGCCAAAGAGCAGTTTGTCAAGAGATGAAATTCTCATGTTTTCAGGTTATTTCCTGATAGGCCTGGCTCTGGTTCTTCTTATCCTACTATGCGTCTATAGAAAACGGAAGCAGAAGCAGGAGAAGAAGAAAGAATCAAGAATCGAGGCGATGAAAAAGGCTGTTACAGTTGATCATGATAGTACTATTACATCAATGGATCAATCTAAGAAGGGCGCGAGCAATTCAGATATCTCATCAGCTGTCATTTCTTCCGATGAGAGCAACACCACGGTTTCACAGTCACTCGTGGTTCTCACGAGTCCTGAGGCGAATAACGGATTGAGATTTGAGGATTTGCTCAAGGCTCCAGCAGAGTTGCTTGGAAGAGGGAAACATGGTAGTATGTACAAAGTGATGTGTGACAATCCCAAAATGACACTGGCTGTTAAGAGGATAAAAGATTGGTCAATAACCGGTAGTGAATTCAAGAAGAGAATGCAGAGACTAGACAAAATCAGGCATCCAAATGTGTTGCCTGCTGTTGCCTTTTATTCTTCTAGACAAGAGAAGCTTTTGGTCTATGAGTACCAAGACAATGGTAGTCTTCTCCTACTTCTACAAGGTAATTCACTCCACTAGTCTATTCTTTTGTGTATTGAATTGTGCGACCATTTCATCCAGGCGTAATACATAAACAAACACTCAAACTTGGCCTCAACTGACAAGTAAACACTCAACTTTGAGAGAGTGCACATCTAGACACCTCAAATTGGTCTCAAAGGGCAACTAAACACTTCTACTCGTCCCCGTTGTGTCTAATGCATACCTGACGCTAATGTAACACATAAATTTTGGAGGTGTCTAGATGATCATTTTGTAAGTTGGAGTGTTCAACTGACACAATGGAGAAGAGTTGAGGTGTCTAGATGTGCATACTCAAAATTGGAGTGTTTACTTGCAAGATGAGGCCAAAATTTGAGTGTTTTGTTTTATGTTTTATCAATTATGACTTTCATTTAAGAACATAAGTTGCATGAAGGTCTGATTCTTTTTCATCAGCTAAGCATGTGAACATTCTTATTCATAATAGGTACATGACGGTGAGATATCAATATGTTCAATTACCATATGAAATTGTGAGACGTGCTCATCTAAAGACTTAAAACTGTTAAAAAGCACGAACTTTTGCTTACTTAACTATGTTGGATCAATGAGTAGTATTAAGGCTTTTAGGCATGTGAAATACTTCATTTAAGGTACTTATTGTCCCCTCATGATTTAAACATGTCAAAATTCTCTTTTAGAACTTCAGTTAGAAACCTCTGTTTGCCTTATTATCTTCAACACTTGTGCATGAATCTGCTTTTCAGGAATCCAGACAGGCCAAAGATTTCATTGGAGTAGTAGACTTTCCATAGCAGCAGGTATCGCCGATGCTTTAGCTTTCATGCATCAGGAGCTTCAACATGACAGAATTGCACATGGAAACTTGAAATCATCAAACATTTTCTTGAACAACAACATGGAGCCAATGATCGGCGAATATGGCCTTATGAGCATTGCAGAAATCAATACTACTACAGCAAGCAATTCCCATTATGTCTTCCCTATAACTGATGAAAATGTAGGAGCAATCTTTAAAGAAGATGTTTATGCATTTGGTGTCATTCTTTTGGAGTTGCTAACAGGGAAAGTGCAAAACAATGGAATAGAACTTGCAAGTTGGGTTGTTTCTGTGCTAAGAGAAGAATGGACAGTTGAAGTGTTTGACAGAACTTTGATACAAGAAGGTGCTAGTGAAGAAAGGATGGTTAATTTGTTACAAGTTGCTGTTAAATGTGTGAACCATTCTCATGAAGCTAGGCCTAGTATAAACCAAGTTGCTCTCATGGTTACCACAATACGAGACGAGGATGACAGGTCCATCGATGTTTCTGCAAGTACTAGTACTATCATCTGATCAGAACTCAATGTTTCAAATTGTTCATCATTCTTCTCTTCAAGAATTTAGTTAACTATTTTTTAAGATTGAATTTTTGGACAAAGGATGTACTTATTGTTTATCATAAGCTCATGAATTACTTTACATTCAACATGTTTAGTAGGAGTTGATTTTCTCCTACTTGTAGCAATCAATGTCTTTGCTTATCTTGATTCAAGTCTATGACAAAGATAAGATAACAAATGATCACATTTGCCAGAAAATGCAAGCAGCATGGTCGTTTAAGATGGTTTGTCTCAAGAAACCTATAATTTCTTGGGATCAATGCAATTTTATCTGTGGACAGATTTGACCAAGACTTAATCCAGTGCTTAACCAGTAAATCAAACTCCCATCATTTGTAACTTAGGTATTGAAGATTAGTAAATCAAATCAACTGATATATTTCTGTATTTGTAAAAGAAAAAAAGGAAATTGGATGTGTATATTGTCTATTGTAAGCAGGTTATGAACTTTGACACTAAGACTAACTTCTTGATGGTCACTGTAAAGAATTTACAAATTTCTATCTGATCTTTGAAGAGGTACAGGGAAAATGGAACCACCTCTGTGCACTAATTTGCTCAATATGCTTTTCAAAAAAATCTTCACTGCTGTTCCTATAAGGGACGGGCCACTGCTCGGAGCCTAACATCTGATCCCTTGCAGATATGCTCATAAATTTTCTCTACGGATGCAGCGCTGATCATAAGTTATGTCATGGTTGCAAGTGTTATGGTTAAGACTCACGAAGGGAGGTTACTGAAGCCGAAGTACACAGTTCGTTGTTGAAATGCATTGACTGCATAGTCCACCTGGAAATGTCCCAACTGAGACTTGAATCTAAGGCCATATCCGAAGCCAATTCCGTTTCCTGGTTTGCCATGCCTAAGAGCAGGATTTCCTGAAACGCATCAATGGCTCAAATGTTAGAAGAAAATATGTTAGAAAACGCTTCTTCTGAAACTAGGGTAGTGATATCTGGACAGTGTACTCTTTTCATCCACAGAAAAAGAAAAGACAACCATTGAGAAGCCCAAAATGTTTACGTATGAATTTCTGAGGGATACACATGTGTGAAAGGATGAAGCATTTGTCTCATTGTTTGTTATGAAAGCAGTCAATCATCTAAACATAGAAGTCCAGAATTCTGAGATTCAGAGAGCTTGTACTGTGCGAATGCTGAAGTTCAGTCAGTTCATATGATCCAAAAACTAAGAAAATGTAATCATTGTTGTAATGGACTCGAATATCAACCCCTACTGCGAAAACTCTTACCATTTTACACCAACTCCAGAGGCCAGAGCTTTTCGTTCTTTCTTTCTTCCTATTTTTTAAAAAACTTTTCATTTGTATATCTCATTTAGAAGAAGAGCTTTATCTTGCTCGTCGATATTTCTATCTATAGACAGAGAAAATGAGGGAATATTTATATATCATACTATAAAAAGAGAAAATTCGTCCTCTTTATGTGTAGAAACCACAAAAGGAAACAAGAAACTGAAAGTATTAATCCTAGAATCTGTTGGCTGACGGAACCAAGTTTCTTACCCTTTCAACACTTTCCCCTTTCGTTGGCATAAGTTATAATTCTAGGAATCTGGTAGCTGGAAAACACAGATCCTTCCTTATCGATACACCCCCCAAAATAGAATCTAAATTGTCCAATTGTTTGTTGTGAACTCCTCGAAAAAATATCTACCGATTGATTAAGGTTGATATATAAGGCATATTTCATTATCCCAGACTCTATTCCTCATCAATAAGGTAGTTGTACACCTCTACGTGATCATACTACAATAAGAGGAAGGTCGTTTTGTAGAGGGTGTATATCATAAAGAAGGAAACAAATAGCCTTATGTAGAGAAATAGAAAATTCTCCCTAATTTATCTCATACAAACCCAAGCTATAGACAGTCGTTCTGAGAGAGTAAAGTTATTTGCATTATCCAACACACCATATGATATAGCAAACTAGATTTTGTGCTATCAAGGCAACAGACCTCATCATCACATTGACAAGGTAAAGGAACTAGTTTCAACCAGGTTGCAAACTTGCAGCACTAAAGAGAGATCTAATATTCACGTATAACCATATGATTCCAAACATGGATGTTTTTAGTTGACCTACAAAGCGTAGCTAGAACAGTCAGGGTGGATATCAAGATTACGCAGCCCATATTATTGAACTTCTCCAATCTCCATTTAGAAAGCATTTGCTGTTACTATGAAATCCAAATATTTTAATATCTTGCTAAGAGACATTTCCAGTACAGCTACCTCTGTGGCTATACACAACTGAATTAGCAAACTCTACACCCCTTAAAAATGATTTGGCAAAACCAACTAGTATTACTCCATTACATTTTTCGTAGATATTCTCATCATCATGCTGATGAGGATTATCTTCACGCACTTATCCTTGATACTTTTGAGAATATATGAGGATCTACGTTTTTACAGTGAAACCTAAAATATGGAGTTAGATCTGAAAGCAGCAGCTAACCATAACCAGAGCATCATTGAGCTTTACTGCTTAAGTCATAAGCTAAATCATTAACAGCTTCAGGGGAAACAAAAGTTTGAAACCCTTACAAAAAGTAACCTACTGAATACAGGCCCAACAGCAATAAGGCAGATAAAAAGCATGAAACAAACAACTTGAAAGAAGAAATACAAAATACACAGAAAAAAAAACCAATTTTAAAAAATAATTTCTCAAACCAATCATTTGCAATTGTCATATATAATGCCAGATTGGCAGCCCCTCCCCCCCCCCCCAAGCCCTAACCAAAGCAACATAAGAAAACAAAGAAAGACGGTACAACTAAACAAACAGATATTCTCAAACATTTCCAAAAGGAATAATCGACATGAATGTTTTCTAAAATTGTCATGTATATTTTTCTAAATTTCAACAGTAGTCAGTGACATTAAGCAAACCTTCTGCATGATGTAAAAATTACTAAGGTACTAACCAGGCACATGACGACCAGAGCCCAAATCAGATCCACAATCCAAGAAGACAGCACCATCAAGCACCTGGCTCTGGATAAGAAGCATTGGGTGTGAGACTCCACAATATAATATTTAATAGGTCCAAATGGGTTGTAGACATGGCAGTATCTAGACTAGTAAATACTAATTCCACAGACAAAGCAAAAGCAAGTAAGTGATAAATTAAACAAGGTAACAACATTCCTTCTCTTGCAGGCGCAGATAAGAGGACACAACTAGCATTTTACTTTTGATATCGTGTTATCATTTCTTACAACTAATCTTTTCCTCTCTTCTTTTGAACAATCAATTCTGATAAGTGGTGAGTGACAACTAACTTTTGTAATACAATTCTTCTCTTCAAATTAGAAAAAAGGTACTTTTGACTTTAAAGCGCTCTTACATGATGATTTATCTTACAGTACAATTCTTACATAACAACAGGAGGACATTTCTTCAAGGTCAAATTCTTCAACTAAGATAGGACATCATTGCCAATAAGAAGTCATGCATCCCCCTTAAACCACTTAAGAGTCTGTCCACCCTATCTGCTACTAAAACATAAAAGTTTTATAATGCTCCAGAAAGATGAAAGGAAGTTCTAATCAAAAGTCTAAAAAGACATTGTGGTATTAAAGGGATCAAAGTAAAAAAAATTAATAGAAGTAAGCCCTTGCAAGTCCCTCTCAGAACTCAAAAGCCAACAAAATTAAAGTGATTGACAAAGTATGACACTGTTAATTTCAAACTCAGAAGATCCTATGTGTTTGCTTGTATTTAAGAGTTAAATGTCGCTGGTATTCCCAGCTGCTAGCTTGATTGAAAAAACTGATAGATATAAAAAAAAATATATCATAATACCTTACCACAGTCAGATTCAAATAACTGTATTCTCTTTCATACTAAGCGCAATAGATTTTTCAAAAACCAAAATAAACAAATCCAGTTCTCAAGTCTGTGCTACACAGTTGCTTTTTATTTTTTATTTGGTTCTGAATCATTGCACGCCATTTGAAATCAGCAAGATTTCATTCATATTTTTTGCATCATGAAGGAACTTAAGAGACGAGAATGATAATAAGAAAATACTTCTGCAAAATGTGGAACCAAACAACTGTCCTAAAATGCAAAGATCCAACAATTTACGAATCAAAACATACCAAAGGAAACGTCAGTTCATTGTTAGCAACCAGACAAGATCTACCACAACCAACAGCTCCTTCACCATACCCTCGGACGCTACCAAGCCCGCCAATTGCAAAAGCTTGATAGGGAGCTATATCCCCCACGATAGAACCACCCGTGAGGCTGTCAGAAAAAAGGTAGGACTTTAGGATATGGAAAGATGCATTAGAAAGGAAAACAAGAAAATAAAATTATACAGGAAAGAAACATTGTTTAACAGCAAGGCTTACGATTTTTTGCAAGACTAATATCAATATGAATGTGTCCTCGAGAAAAATTCCCAACTTGTTGATAAGACCCATGAACCTAGAATCATAACTATAGTACACCTTGCTCCCTTTTCAATTATGTGAACCCAGTGCTGAAGGACCACTGATATAGTATCCCATTCAATTTCTTTCTCAACACTCAAGAGGAAAAATGTTTCTAGCATCACCCCTCTATCAACTTTTAGATCAGTGGATACTCCCCACTCCCATGCTGCCCAGAGTGAAACTCTTCGGAGAAGGCTGGTTGCAGGAGAATCAATATTTTTCTTAGTTTCTATAGTTCTATTCTAGGAAGAATGGAGAGCTTTTCTCTCTCAGATCTAAATATTAACATTTTCAGAAGACGGGAAAAACTAGTAAATCTAAATAAACAATTAAAGATATTTTTCAAGAACGGTAGAAGCTAATAAATCTGACTAACAATTGAAGACATATTTATCAAGAACAAACAAATAAATAAGCAGAACCCAGATTCTTAAACTACTGCTTTATATTGAATTTATAGAGAAAAGTAAAGTTGAAAACTAAGTAGAGTTAAAATCTCAATAGTTTCTATTATTTCCAAGTCCAGCTTCCATGTGTACTTGTTTCTATAAATATCAAAACACATAGATCTTGAACTCTCCGATGCATAAGTTGTATTTCCAACATCTTTCACCCTTGACTTTCTTACACTGTTCCCCTGGTGCTTTGATAATTTAGTTCATTACTTCCTACATGCTTCCTCTTGTGCTTTTCACGTTAATATTTGGTCCTTCCTGAGTAACTTACCAATAAATCATCAGACACTTGAAAGCACTGAATGCTAACTTTCACTATTTCATATATGTTGTTCTCGTGGTAATTGGATGCTTTATTTATCTTTATTTAATTTTATATGTTTGTTTGATTAGTAAATACAGTACTGGTTGAACTTGGTTGTAAGAACCAACTATGCCAAATTGACAAATCTTCAACTGTCCAAAATAAAAATGTCTCTCACCTTGTCAAGAGAAAAGCCGGCCCAAGTTTTAGTCCCCTTGATGCAACAAACTTGAATCGGTTGAAGATCAGCCACTTGGAAAGAATAGGAACCCCTTGTTCAATTTGCAGGCTAAACTGGACAAGTGTGTGCACATGTTTTAGAAAGCATATAGAACATTGTATGCACTATGATATCAAAATAGAAGAGAAATAGAGAATTTTGCACCATTTTGTGTTTAGAAAGTGAATTACTTGAGAAAAACTACTATCGTTTGCTTTTGCGTATCGAGACTCCTGTTTAACTACTACCATACTGTCATTATAGCCACCACTGCAAAGCAAGCATTTTGTGAGTATAGGCAGAGGCAGAATCCGATTAAAAGAAGTTAAAAACAAGTAATAGTTTAAGCTACCTGCAAGTCACCGGAAATCCGTGAGTATCTCTGTTTATTGACCGACCCTCATCACTTACAGGACGAATATGCTGCATGAGAAATAACATTTACGCTTCCCTTAAAAAATCAAGGCTTAGAGCATCACACTTGAAGTTTCAATAACATGTGTATAGAGTTGCCATTAAGTGCTATCATTTGCACTTACCTCAAATTTTATACTTGTCTTGCTGCTCCAGTTGGAACTTGCTGGCTCGCTCAAATCTAAGCCAGCAGATAAGCGAGATAAGTTAACTCCACCACTTCCTGAGCGAGAGAAGTTGTCATCTGGTAAGCCATGGACCCCAATCTCGGGAGAAACGGAATGCTGGACCACAAGATAGTTCGGATTGAAGTCCATGATGTGTCAGATTTTGCATATATATAACAATAAGTTGTCGTAAAGTCTACTATCAAGCTGACACTTAAATTAAGTTGAACTAGTTCTCATTTCAAATAAATGTGACTCCGAGGCAGATCTTTTACAGAAGAGTAGTGCTCTTCACCGCAATACGGTCCTCTTTATAACTGATTCAACTTTGGTAATGAAATTCTAAGAACAATGGGAGGTGGAATTGCTCATTTTAAACATACTGAGACCTACATATTTAGTTTGAACTCCAATCAAATGAGTACCACAACCCCTTCATGAACCAGACTATTTCAAAATGCAAAATATTCAGTCCTAGAGAGTTTGTTCCTCTTTGACAAAAAGATAATAATAAATAAGTAAAACAAGATAAAATATTTTTTTCAGTATAGCACACCTGAACGACAAAAGACTGTTGAGCAAGCCATTCTGGTCTTGGCTTCCGGTAAGTAATCAAGATATTGGAATCATAGAGTCCTTTATCCCACAAAACATCTAGCTTCTCACTCTTGCCAAATAAATTTGGGTGTTTTATGCAAAGACTGCCAGAATAAAACAAGAAGATTATCAATCTAAGTATGAGTAAAAAAAAAAAACAGTTTAAACCAAAACCCTAAGCCCTCCATCCTTACAAACCCCAACAAAAAATTTATAACCGAAACAAAAAGAAACTAAAAGTTTCATGAGTAGGACATGAGAAAACTATATTACCTGCCAATTACCAATTCAAGGGGGCTGCCAGAATTCCTGATTGCGGAGACAGTGCAGCGATATATAGAAAGAAACAAAGAGTTAAGAACTGATGAATACAAAATCAATTGGCATAAGTGCTTTAATATGTAAGAACCTGAAAGGCTGGAGCATCAAAGCAGCACATAGTTTATGGGTGAAATCCACATTGACATCTATTTTAGCTGCAAGAAAAACCAATTCAAATTCAAGAAAGTAAATAAGAACTCAACTTTACAATATAAACACACAAAAAAGAGCTATCAGTCAGCATCCACTATGGCCAACCAAAAACACATTTGCATAGGCACAATTCCAAAGAAAATTTTCAATCTTTGCAAATATATAGCAAACCAGAACCCACTGGCACCCTTTATTGGCACCCTATAAAACAAAAGTTTTAGAGAGTTATGAGACAAGAAATATTATTTATTTATTCTGATAACCGTGGTGTCCAGGCAAGCTTGTGCGTAACGAATTCCAAGGGATACCTGTCACCTCCCACCAGTCCCACCAACGATAGGTACAGGTTAGGACAAATGGAAGAAATCACCTACTGTTTTTTGTCTCTGTTGGAATTTGAACCCGAGACCTTATGGTTCTCAAACCACTTCATTAACCAGTAGGCCACACCCTTGAGTGTGAGATAATAAATTGTGGGTTTTATTTGAGAAATGAAGGAGAAAAAGAAGAGACCTTTGCCACCATATATGCTTTTCATAGCACCCATTAGCCTATTAATGAGTTCCCCACCATTCAAATTGATTGAAGATTCAATCTTTACAATATAAAGCACAAAAAAGAACCATCACACCCACGATAGCCAACCAAAACCACATTTGCATAAGCACAGGAAAAAGAAAATCAAAACTATACATACCCTTTATTGACACCCAAAAACACTCCATAAAACACAAATTTCAGAGAGTTATGAGATAATAAATTTTGGGTTTTATTCAAGAAATGAAGGTGCCAGCATGAATGCTTTTCTGAGCACCCATTAGCCCATAAATGAGTTTTCCACCATTAAAATTGACTGAAAAATCAATCCTTACAATATAAAGCACAAAAAAGAACTATCAGCATCCACTATATCCAACCAAAACAACATTTGCATTAGGCACAACAAAAAGAAAACCAAAACTATAGATACCCTTCATTGACACTCCCAAAAAAACACAAATCCCAGAGAATAATGAGATAATGAATTATGAGTTTTATTCAAGAAAAATGAAAGAGAAAAAGAAGAGACCTTTGCCAGCATAAATGCTTTTCTGAGCACCCATTAGCCCATTAATGAGTTTCTCACCATTCAAATTGATTAAAAATTCAATCTTTACAACATAAAGCACAAAATAGAACTATCAGCAACCATTATACCCAACCAAAACCACATTTGCATAGGCACAACAAAAAATTGACACCCCAAAAACACATTTCATAAAACACAAATTTCAGAGAGTTATGAGATAATAAATTATGGGTTTTATTCAAGAAATGAAAGAGAAAAAGATAAGACCTTTGCCAGCATGAATGCTTTTCTGAGCACCCATTAGCCTATTAATGAGTTTTCCACCATTCAAAATGATTGAAACTTCTACAAGGTCTGTTGTATTGAGTAATTAGTGTTGTTTTTTTGTACTTATTCAGTGTGTCGCAGTATATAGGCTTGTGAGGTTTGTGTAAAACGAATATAAAGAAAACATAAGAAGAGGGAAAATAAGGGGAATCGCTAATTCTCAAGTTATCTCTTGCTTTGTAGATTGGCTTACTACTCTCGAGTCTTTGCCCCTTCCTCTTAGCACGTGGTGTTCAATTTTGCCTTTCAATTAGAAATTGTCACACCCTATATTATTAGTCCCGATTAATTTAGAGGTATTAGGTTCGAGTCATTTGAGTATAAATTTATTTTTGTTCGAAAATATTTTATTCTTTAATTTGAGATTTTTGTGGCATGAAATTAGATGTAGTCGTGCCTCAATGCGGATATAGAATACGAGTAGGAAAACCGACAACTTATGCAGGAACTTTCCAACAGACCGGTTGCTGCTTCCACAGCTAAGAAGGCTTTATTGAAAGCTTTAAAAGAGTGGGAGAAAGGGCTTTCTCAGTCTTGGTTTGAAAGCCTTGACAGTTCAGTTCGCGTAGTTCGTAGGGACAACCCGCTCATACAGCCAGCGGGGAGGATGGCACGCTCGCGACAATTGTGACCTCTCAGGAGAAAGGACTGAAAATCCTTGTGTCAGTGGTTCGAATCCACTTCTAAGCAGGCGAAAGGTCCAAACCGTAGTCGGGAGTGAGCCGGATTGAGAAATGAAAGTGAAAGAGTAAGCATCGTTTCCTTCCTTATCAGAGAGGGGCCCGCCGGGCTTATTTATTGAAAAAGGGGGAGTGAAATTTTTTTAAAAAAAATACTTGTTAATCATTAAATTTTAGTAGCTTGACTATCTGAATTTTCCATTCTGTAACCCGTTTTTCCTTCCTCTACCCATTTTTTTCCTTTAAAAGAAAGGTACTAATTGATTTATGTTTATTAGCATTAGAAATCTACTGCTATGTTTTAATTAGGGGTGTCAAAGAGGCAGATCGATAAGTCATTTATAAAATTTATACCGTAATAATTTTTTGTTTTATTTTATTTTGTATGAACAAAATTAGATTTGTTAAAATTGTCCCATTATTTCGGATTTTTTTCGGTATTAGTGTGATTTGATTAATATTTGATATGTTTTTTTTCTAAATGGCATGCAAGAATCACAATTTGAAATTAGAACACAGTATCATAGATACTTTTACAAGACTTAGACAAATAAACTCTCTAGATATTTTGAGTGTTTAAATGGTGATTGACCAATCAACGGGATATGAAATATTACTAGAATCAAGCTTCATCTCACTAATTTACATTAGTGTAAAATAAAGTTAAGCAAAGACAAAAAATTAGATCACACGAATGAAAAAAAAATTAATCAAAAAAGAGAATCAAGAATCGAGTCTACTAAAATTAAGCATCTAATAAGAAAAACTTAAAATTATCAATAAATTTACTTTGTTTTGATTGGCCTAGTTACTAGTATCTAAAGTTTTAGTCTTCTTCTTCAACCATATTTTTATTGACTTTTTCTTATTTCTGATTCTCAAAATTTTAAAACTTATTACTCTTGGCCATATTTTGTTGGGATTATGTCTTATAACAAAATTATTTTTTATCAATAGACAAATTTAAATCAAGATTAAAGATGGGTAGATAAATTAATCACATACTTTATATGGATGATCTAAAAATCATTAGTTGATCACATTCTTTATTTGGACAATCTAGAGTTTTTTAATTATTTTTTGTATCTATATATATATAACATAAAACTCCAAAGACAATATACCTAACTTTTAAAATTATCAAAAAATGAAAACTTTCAAGTGCAATTTTTACATTCTTTTTCTTCTTATTCTTCTTCTTATTTTTGGATCATGTTGTTTAGCAAGAGTTCAAGTTCATATTATAAATAGGCTTCCAGATGGAATGTCAATGATTCTCCATTGTCAATCTCATGATAATGATTTAGGACAATTAAGATTGGCAGGAGGTGATGAAGCTAGTTGGACTTTTAGTGTTAATTTTTGGGGCACTACTATGTTTTATTGCGACGCTCAATGGGATAATAGTTCCATGACATATCGTTTTATTACCTATGATGCCAGTCGGGATACCCGACGATGTCAAACGGAATGCTGGTGGATGATTTCTGAAGAAGAAACGTTATATGGTTATAATCAAGAGAGTGAATACTGGGAATTGTTTCCCTTCACCAATGCATGAATTCTCTTAACGATGCCTATTATCCTCGCGTATTTTTCAAAAATTATCAATTTTTCGTGTTCAAGATTAACAAGATCCAATTATCATTACTTCGTATCATACAAGGTTGTTTGGTGATTGGCACATGTAACATGTACAAGGCAATATGATATTGATATATAGTTACTTTTAATTAAAATTTCATCATTGTTGCAAAATTATTTTAATATAATTATAAAGTTTGTATAAGCATAATCCTAACAAAAATATATAAAATTTCAACATATTGTGTTGGATTTCAAAAACTTATTGCATGTGAAATTCTAACACAGCGTGATGGAGTTTCGAACTTATACATGTGAGAAACTTATATATAAAGTTTTCAGCCTCAAAAATAACTTCTTTATTTTATCGTAAATTACTATATTGATTATGATGAAAAAAAAAACAGAAAATATAAGAAGAGATGCTTTCAACTTATATACATTTATCAATTATTTAAATTTATGTGTTTCAAATTCAAATTTCACGTTAACACCGTAAAATTCTCTCTCTCTATATATATAAAATCCTTTTGAATCACTAATTCTGTATTAATAATTTATAATAAATTAAATAAATTTTTAAATATAAATAGAATTTGGACCAAATTCACTTTACATATTCATCAAAATAAAAGTACTTAAATGATAAATATAAAAACTTAAGTGTCTTAACTTACAATTAATACTATATTTAAGGGTCTATCTCTAAATTTCCCCTTATTATTTAGGGGTCAAAAAATTGCATTTTTTCAAAAAAATTAAAATAAAGAAAGATAAACAACCCTGCTCCGCCGCCGCCGACATCTACCACCAACTCCGGCGTCCAAAAAGTCACAATCTTTGTATACCCAATTAGCTTCTCTATCTGGGTTTTCACTTTTTTTTTGTTGAGCTAATTGGATTTGAAGAGAAAAGGAGTAATGGGTAAAGGAGAGAAAACTTCCTTAGGTAGGGCACTGGTGAAGCACCATAATCAGATGATTCAGCAATCGAAAGAGAAGGGTCGAGTTTATAGGAATCATAATAAGAAGGTTCTGGAATCTGTAACTGAAGTTACTGATTTAGAAGCTGTAATAGAACAGACAGATGAAGCTCACCGCCTCTACTCTGACCTTAATCCTCCTGTTAATCTTCTCGTCAATCTGTAAGTCCCCTTTAATTAATGTTTATTTTTTGGTATTTTTAGAGATTCACTGTTTACTTTTTCGACCTCGTATACATAGATTATACATTGTTATACACGTTATATGGGTTACATATATTAGACAATGGTGGTGTCCACATAGATTATACATTGTTATACACGTTATATGGGTTACATATATTAGACAATGGTGGTGTCCGGGCAAGTTTGTGCGCAGCTCGACTAATTCTTGTTCACCAAGGCTAGGTTAGAATAGATAGGAAGAAATCACCTGTTTTGTCTCAGTTGGGATTTGAACCTAAGAAACAATGGTTATGGCTACTCTTTGTTGCCTGCTGAAATATAGGAAATTATTTTCATTAATAGACTAAATAAAATCAAGATAAAAGATGGGTAGCTAATTGATCACATTCTTTATATGAATGAACTAAAATTTAAGTTGATCACATTCTTTGTTAGGATAATCCAAAAATCACCACCCCTGAAACCTCAATTTTGTTTTTTTGTTTTTTGTATCTATCTATCTATATAACATAAAAGTCCAAAAACAATAGAGCTAACTTTGAAATCAAAATGAAAACTTTCAAGTGCAATTTTTACATTCTTTTGCTCCTTATTTTTCTTTATGTACTTACTTTTGGATCATGTTCTTTAGCAAGAGGGATTAGTATACATTTGCCAGGGCACAAAAGAGTCCAAGTACATGTTATCAATAGGCTATCAGATGGAATTTCCATGACTCTCCATTGTCATTCTCATGACAATGACCTAGGACAATCAATATTGGAAGATGATGATGAAGTTAATTGGAGTTTTAGAGTTAATTTCTGGGGTACTACTTTATTTTATTGTGACGTTCGATGGGAGAGTGATAATTCCATTTGGCACCATTTTAATGCCTATGATGCCGATAGGGACTATCGACGGTGTCGGTCGGAATGTTGGTGGATGATCTCACAAGAACAATTGTTGTATGGTTATAATCAAGAGAGTGAATACTGGGAATTGTTTCCCTTCACCAATGCATGAATACTCTTATTGGCGCCTATTCCCCTTGCGTGTTGTTCAAAGATTATAGGTTTTTCATGTTCGAAACAAGAACCAATTGTCATGTCCAACTTAGCTTACATGTTTTAGTCATGTGTGATCTCATAGGTCAATCAGAACTTGAAGACAACCATTATCGTCCAAGTTCTGGCTTTCAATGAGATTAATTTCTTAGGTTTTATTGTCTATTTGACTTTTTTCTTAAATAAAAAATGTGATATTGCACCTTGTAGTACTAAAAAAATTAAATTTAGTGAACAAAGAAAAGTAAACATGAACCATGCATGTTTTTAGGGAGAATCACCATACGAATAATTATTATTTATAATTACTGCTCCTGTTATTTGTCCTTCCAATTTATTTTAATTCATTGCTTTTTTTCAGTTTTATATTTTGTCCTTTTAGTTTATGTTAATCTTAGAATAGCGTCTTTGACATTTTCAAGAAAGAACAATCATTACTCCATATCATATAAGGCTGTTTGGAAATTGGCACATGTAACACAAGGTGATATGAAATTTACATGCATCCACTTTTAATTGAAATTATTTTTACTATGAAAATGAAATGTACATAGACAATTTTCAACATATTATGTTGGAGTTCGAAAACTTCTTGCATGTGAAATTTAAACACGGTATGATGGAGTTTCAAATTTTACATCTGAAACTCCACAATATGCTGTTCATAAACCCTCTTTATGTGAAACTCAGTATATTTTTTTGTAGCGATGCATTATATAAGTAAATGGGAAAGACATTGTGTCTATTGCATACGTAATTTGTTCGCCCAGTAACTAGGAATTGACATACAATGGCCTCAAACTCAGGAGTTGAAATTTTGGAGAGAAAATATCATATCTAAGCGAGTAGAAATAACTATAATATTTCAGATAAATATGGAATTTTTGCAGTTACTTATCAAACAAAATAAAAAGATTGGTAATTTTTTTGTTGATATTCTTCTCTTCTAATTTTTGTTAATAAATCATGTTTTCTGAATGTGTGTGTTCTCCCCCTTCCTTTTTTTTGGGGGGGTTTGGGGGTTGGTTTATTGCTAGAGAGTTGAAATGCTTGTTGGTTGCTTGGTTCGATTTTTTGATCGAGTTTCTAGAAAAAAACAGAGAAAGTTGGGTACTGGATGAGGTTAGGACATTTTGTTTTGTTAACATTTTATAGTGTCGTGGTTAGATCGTCCTTTAGAAGCCAAAATCAATTCTTGGTAATTTTCTCAAGTACAAAATAGAAGAACCTTAAAGTAGAAGAACAAAATGAAAAAATGCAGAATAAGTGCCTTTTTTTGCCCCATTCTGAGCAATTATCTTACTGTTCTGTTTTTTCTGCTGTGAGCTGTTCATTTTAGCTTAACTGTAGAGTGAAGGGGTTTGAATTGTCGTTACAATCATATGCATCATTTCCAATGAGGCCAAGTGTAGCACTGCTGACAACTTGTTTTGCCATGTTAAAAAGTTATGGAATGGTAAAGGAAGGATTTGCTATCGCAAAAATCCATAGTAAAGGAAGGAGCCCCCTTTTTCCATGGCACAGCGTGAGTTGCTTTAATGGAATGCTTGCATGCAAGGCTTAATTGAGTGTTGTGGGTAGAATTGCTGTATGAGGAGTCCACTTAAAATAGAAGGAAACAAAAAACATACATCTTTCAAGAAAGAAATGGGAAATAATGTTCGATGTTCCCCAAATTGATACTGAAGACTTATTTTTATAAAGTTTGTATGTTTAGGTAAAATGGAAAGGAAGCATTGCAAGATGCTTTGAAGGGCTGTACAGAAAGTGAAGTATACTTGCTTATGGATTTGGGGTTTTGGATGTAATCTACAATACATGAAAGATTAAAATAGCATGTTTTGACTTTATAGACTCACTACAGGAGTAGGATCTTATTTAGGTGGAACCTTTTTGTTTTGTTTTGTTTTGTACTGAAAGGTTTCTATCTCTGTAATCCCTGGCAGCTAGGTGCTAAATTTCTGATTTTTATAGAATTACTACTTACCATTTCAAAAAAAGAAGAAGAAGATACATTTCCGGAGTTAATCATGACTCTCTTATGTAACTACTCTGCATCCACTTGATGCGCTGCTAATATAACATCTTACTTCACCAAAAAAAAAGAAAAAAATAAGATGAAGATAGATTTTCATAAACCTACTGTCTCATACCTTCCCCTGTTACTGCTGACAGTAGGTCTCTTAATCTTGTAAATTTTCAAGGACTCACTAGAGTGGGATCTCCTGTCGCTCTTGCATAGTCATTGGCTCATTGCATCACAGATGTATGTTCCTAGTTTTGAAGGCATAGAACTTATGGATTCTCTAGTTCAAAAGTGTCTTTTCTGAACGCTTCTATATCTAATGAACTGTAATAAACTAGTTAATAAAGAAATCTCGAGGGCTTTGTCTGGTGGGCATCATGTAAGTATATAGCATTTGATCCAGAAGGAAGTATCCATTAACATATGTAACTGTGTTCTAACTCTAATTGAGAGATCCAAATATTGTTAACTTTGGGAATGACTTGATTGGTGTAGATGAAGTAGTGAATTTGAAAGGAAGTGGAACGGTAACACTGTCAATATGAACAGAGAAGGAAATCCTCTCAAGTTTTACATATTCAGTGAATGGGAAGTGAATCATATCTCCATCAGAAATTATTGTGATACAGGGTTTCCACATCTTGTTTTATTGCAGCCTTTGCTGTTGGAAAATATATACAAAGAAGAACACAAAGATGAAGTTTTGATAATATGAACAACGGACTTAAGACTTTCCTAAAAACGATATTTGCTCCCTCTCCTCTGTGAGATTGCTATGGGATTGCACGCAAATAGTTTTGGTGGGTATGACAAGCCCATGAATTTCTGCACTAAGCAAATAGTGAAGAAATCCCATTAGAAAGCAAGTTTTTGAACTTGATCTTTTGGAGAAGAAAAGAATTCTCTGGAGAATGTTGTAAAGGAAGATACTTTGTTAACATATGTTGGAACCTGCAGAAGTTGAATTTAAATAGAACCGGTGGTAACCAAAGAATGAAAGGACACAATCTTTTATTTTAAAAGACACAACCTTTCAATAAAAGACATATCCTTTCATTTAAAATACTTATTAATAATTTAATTTAAACAAAATTCCAACATTTGCTATGTTGTATTTGTTTTGCTTGAACTCGTGTAACCAGTCAACACTACATGAACAGAATTATTATGGTCTATGTAATAGAGGCACTGATTTGAATTAACTAGGTAAATGATAAAATTGCTGATTATGTTTCATGGTCAGCCCTGTAAAAGTTAGGTCATTTGGATGAACTTCTCTCTTCAGATTGAGTAATCTTGGTTTACCATGTGAAGTTTACAGTTGCATTATTGTGCCAAATTTACTTTTCTAATTTTCATAGTATATGCTAGTGGAGTGTTGACCGAGATCCTATAACAAGTGGCTTCATCTCTGAGAATCTGTTTTTTATGCTATTTCACTTCTCATCTTTGACCTGGCTAATTTTTACTGATTTTTTTCCCTTGACTTTTTGCTATTGTGGATCTATGTGTTAGTGTCCTCTCTGACAGAATTGAAAGATTACATACCTTTTACACTAATGGTGGTTGTTGCCTGACTTTGTCATAATAGGGACTCTGGCTCTAGTTCTGGTGATATGAGACCCGAAGAAAGATTGAAGCAGCAGAAGAAAGAGGAGGCTTTGCATGCTAGTAGTCTTCGTGTTCCACGCAGGTAATTGTTCCCCTTTCTTAATCTAGTGCACTATCTGGTGTCCTGGTCCAAGGTTCTGAAGTACCTCTTTTTCCAGGCCCCCATGGAATACTAGAATGTCAGTAGAAGAGCTTGATATCAATGAAAGACAAGCTTTTCTAGCTTGGCGACGCAATCTTGCAAGGTCAGTGCTATTAAAAGACATTTTACTACTGCGCTACACTATTGAATGCATGTTTGTAAATATTGTTGCCTTCCTCTCTTTTGGGGAAGGGGGCAGGAACTATGAATATTGTAAATTCAAGATGGATGTTTAAGATATCTTGCATTCATTTTCCTCTGGAAACTGCTTCAATGTTGGTTACTATGATTTTTTTCTTGTAATGTTGAAGGTAAATGTTAATTACTATGGATTATGTAGGTAAGCACAGATTAAGCCAGGAAGTTGCCTGGTTTATATTCAGAGCATTTATATCTCCCCTCCCAGTTTTATTAGTTAACCATTATTTTTCATGTGCACTTAAAAAACCTAACAAATTCCATCGCTTCATAGTGAGTTTATGTGTGATGGAGTTATGACCAGAAAATGCATCAGTAGTACATTGAAAGCCTTTCAAATAGGCTCCCATCTTAGAAGAAGAAATCCAATCAGTGGATTTTATAGGATCCTTGTAACTATCCATGGCTCTTTTGTAATTTTTTGGAGGTGGCCAGCATAGCCCTGAATGCCGATGAATACAACTTTTACCAATTTCAAAAAAAAAAAGGCTCTCATCTTATGTTGGACTGCGGCTTTACATGTGAATTTTGTTTATGTACATATTTTGCTCTAACAATTTTAAATTTATATAGGCTTGAAGAGAACGAGAAACTGGTTCTCACTCCTTTTGAAAAGAACCTGGATATCTGGAGACAGCTTTGGAGAGTTGTTGAGCGTAGTGATCTGGTGAGATTTTGGTCATTTGTACCTCTATGATCTTATTCCTTAAAGGATAAAATGTTCCGTTGGCAGTTTAACAGTTAGCACCTGACAAGCTACTGGTTACTTCTTATGCTTAATTCTTGTGTAGTTTATTTGATCTAATTATGTAGACGGAAACACTGAGAGTAACTGTTTCTCCAAATTTAAGGTTGCTTTCTATTGAACATATCAAACTAAAGTTAAGTTTTTTGTAAAGAAGCCTGAAAGTGCTTGGTAAGAGAGTATGAAGATTGGTTGGTATTCTGGTATGTAATAGCATTTCTAGCCTTGTATTAAAGATATTTTCCCCATGACAAATTGCCTCTGTCAACATTGTTAAAATTTGGCCTAGTAATTGGGTTGCAAATGTTTGAGCCATGAAAACTGTGAGAACCTTTAAACTCAGTGTTGAATTCCATAGGTGCTTCAATCTGAATAGTCAATAGCCTATACGTTGCTTTCATGCTTCTTATATCACAGTTTCCTTGTATATATTTGCCTCCTACTTATTTCTGGATTCCCACAGTTTTAGTTCATTGGTCTTTTTAAATGAAAAGGTGAAATTTCATCAAAGAGTACCACAGTTTTATTGATCGATTGTATCTTTTAGATTAATTAGGCAATAATGATAGTCTGAACTTCGAAAATGTCCACTGTTTTCCAAGTTCCAACTATTAGATAATATCAGCAATAATAACTATTGAAAATTCCAGCATCAAGTATGCCTGTTTGCTTTGTTGAACAATTTTGACTTTGCAAAAGAAGTATATGTAAGCAAAGAGCTTAAAAACATGACTGCAAACCTCTTCATTTAGACCTGTCCTTTCTGGGCTCTTCGGACAATAGTTTGTCGATAGGATTTACTTTTTTGATCTTTCCTACTAATGACATTCCCCATTTATTATCTGGAAAGAGAGAGAGTTTAGAGTTTTTGAGAATAGGGAGAGTAATATGCAGCAAGTAAAACTGAATTGTATTCTAACTTTGTGTTTTTGGTGTAAACAGATTTACTCTAATGACACTGTCTCTATCATTGATGTTTTAGACTCATCATAGGGATAGGACAGTGCCTTTCGAGTTCATTATGTAAATATGGTTTTCAGTACAACCCATGTACTGATTTACAGAAATAGAACAGTTACCAATCTCAAAAAAAATAAATATTCCCCCATTTATTATGTAGCATAATTTTATCAGTGATCTACTAGTGCAATTGATAGAAAAGGTACTGGATTTCTATTTGCTACTTGATTGTTATGGATAGGATGTTTTCCCCTTTTCAATTATTCTCTCTGAATTGGATGATTTCCCTCTTTCTATGGACGTGTTTTTTTAATCTTTCTTTGGAGTACTGCTGATTTTTTTCCCCTTCATTAACGAAATTTATTACTTTATCAAAAATAGTATTGCTGATTTATTTTAGTGTTTCTTCGTACTCAGCTTGTAATGGTTGTTGATGCACGAGACCCACTTTTTTATCGGTGTCCTGATCTTGAGGTAAGTATTTCAATGCTTCGCATAGGTTGAAGTACCTTTCAGTGTTAGCACAATTATGATATATTTTCATTTGTATGTGTTGATATCTTTGTCATAGTGTTGCATGTGGCTGTGCTGTGCATTCTTCTAATGCACTGTTGTTGAATTCTGATTTTTTTTTACTTACTTTCTTAATGATTTTTTTTAGAAAGTAGGTAATGGTTTCGTACATATACTGATATACCAAAAACCTTGATATTAGTGATGCCTCTCTTGTTTTACCTGTATCTATATCATACAAGTTGTGATAAAGATTATGCATTGATGGGGGCAAATTGCAGGCTTATGCACTAGAAGTCGACCAACACAAAAAAACAATGCTTCTTGTTAACAAAGCCGATCTTTTACCCATTTCTATCAGGTCAGTATGCCTGATAATATAGTTGCTGTTTCCTATCAGATTTCTTATTTTTGGATGTGCAATTTTATGGTTCTTGCTTTATCTGCAGAAAGAAATGGGCTGAATACTTCCACCAGCAAGGGATTCTTTTTCTGTTCTGGTCAGCTAAAGCTGCCTCTGCTGCTCTCAGTGCTTCAGAATTACCAACGAGCTCTCAAGAGGCAGGTGATGCTGATACAAAAATATTAGGCAGGGAGGAGCTATTGGCCCGTTTACAGTCTGCAGCAGAGGAGATAGTTTTGACTAGGAATAGGTCAGCTTCTCATGCTGATGAGAACTTGGCAGCAGATGTTCAATCTAGAAGTGTGATGGTGGGGTTTGTGGGGTATCCTAATGTTGGGAAAAGTTCAACCATTAATGCTTTGGTGGGGGGAAAACGAGCTGGTGTGACATCTACTCCCGGGAAGACAAAGCATTTCCAAACACTTGTGATTTCTCCTAAACTCACTCTATGTGATTGCCCGGGTTTAGTGTTTCCATCATTTACAAGTTCGAGATATGAGATGATTGCATGTGGTGTTTTGCCAATTGACCGGATCACTGAGCATCGAGAGGCTGTACAGGTGGTGGCAAATCGAGTCCCTAGAAAAATTATCGAGGATGTCTACAACATATCTCTGCCGAAACCAAAGCCATATGAGCCACAGTCTCGCCCACCTACTGCTGCAGAACTTTTAAGAACATACTGTGCCTCTCGTGGTTATGTTGCTTCAAGCGGATTGCCTGATGAAACAAGAGCAACACGTCAGATGTTGAAGGATTATGTTGATGGGAAGCTGCCACACTTTGAAATGCCTCCGGGAGAATTAGACGATGAAGCTAGTGAAGATGAGGATGAAGTTGTTACAGAGGATGCTGATGGACCTATAATGTCTGGTTCTGATGAGGATGATGAGGATGATGATGATGATGATGATGAAGACATTAATGCACATCTAGATCATGTCCTGAGTGATTTAAGTACGTTTGATATGGCCAATGGACTTGCTTCTAACCAGGCAGCTCGTAAAAAGAAGCCCTCAACTGCGCCCCATAAACAACATAGGAAGACACAGAGAAAGAAAGACCGGTCATGGAGGGTCCAGAATGGTGAAGGTGATGGGATGCCAGTAGTAAGAGTCTTCAGGAAAGCAGCAAACACTGGACCTGTAAACGTTCGGTAGGTGTCAATGGAAGTTACTGGCTTCTTGGCTCCCAACTCTGCTGCCTTGTCAACTGTTGTTTTTTCGCCTATATATCACTGCAAGCGTTATATATTACACACATATCTTTACGATGATGGTGCGGTATATATGCTTATTTTTCAAGTAGCACTCTCACTAAGGGAGTTAAAGAGTGAATCTTATGTAAGCACATACATTATCTATCTTTGTTTAAAACCATCTGGATTAATGTTGTTCATCTGATCTTCTGTTGCCAATGATTCTTCTTTGAACAAGAAGCTGTAGTTAGAAAAACATGTCAATGTCTTGCTTTTTCCTTGCTCTAGGGTTTATAACTTGCTAGTATAAATTGGTCATAGTGGTTGATGTAGCACTTTGTTTATGTTATTTTGCTTACAAAACATCGGAAAACACCTCTCTATCCTATCCTATGTAGGGGTAAGACCCCATTTCTTGAAATCTCTTTTCTGATGCAAAATTGTAGTGTAACGTGTATCGTGTTGAAGATAATACAATCGATGGAGGACAAGTGCAACATTATCTAATTAGTTCAAGATCATTTAAATACATTTGAGAGTTTATACAATCGATGAACGACGAGTGTAACATTATCTAATATCCTGCCACATGTAGCCTAGTTCTAAAGGTTAACATGTGAAATTCAATTATTTTTTTCCCTATTAAATATAGTTTTGCTTTTGAAAAACAACTTATTAACTAACTAATTTAAGTATAAAATAAAGAGAAATGAAACTTTGATGATATTTATATCCTTTATAACTTAAAAAAAAAAACTATATTCTTACTAACTTTTTTTTAGAAAACCTACATGAAATAAAGTAAAATGTCACAATAGCTATCCTGATTTTATTTACCAATTTCTATACACATCTTTTCTCTGTGTGAACTAAATGTTGTTCTTTCTAAAGGAGACAATACAAATACTGTTGTATTTTGGACTTTGGTGAAATATACATCATATAATTTTGTACATATATGCATCTGAAAATTTCACAAATATATCATCAAATATTGTGATGAAGTAGTGAATACTTTTTTATTTTTAATCAAAAATCTTGAATTCGAATTTGGGTATGAAATCTCTTTTAATAAAAAATGTTTTACTTTCAGGTGAGATTTTCCAGCATAAATATGAATTCATTGTTTTTGATATTTTTTTCTTTCTTTCTTTTGAGAAAACCATCAAAATATGGTACATTTTGTTTTATTATATTTGTTTTAGATTATATAATAAAACAAATGGTATGGTTGACAACTATAAACTCTTGCATCACTTTTTGCATTTTGGATGTACTTATGTAATGTCAATGTTTTATATTGACACATTATATGGTCCCTTTACACCACTCCAACCCCCAACCACCCCAACAAGACAGCATCACCATCTGAAAGGGAAAAATATTAAAAGTATTTTCAACAATATTATCCTAATTGAAAACCATACTTTTTTAAGAAATGGAAGTACCTTGCTTGGAAAATAATGTATTTATGTGACCTATAACTCACAGGTTTGAGTCGTGAAATCAACTTGATGTTTGATTAAAGTAGGACTATGTTTATATTACACCTTGTTAGAGTGTCGCCTTTTCTGAATCTTTGCGTAAACGTGAAACATTTAATATTCCAAACGCTATATTTTCCTTGCATAGAAAAGAAGAAAAAAGAAATGAAGCGGCTAAGTTTGGATCGTAGATTCCCAATATTAAAAAGAAAAAAAGATAACACTTTCACTGTCTCAAAATAAGTGTTAATTTAGCAAGAAATAAATAAAATTATTTCAAAATAAGTATCATATTAGAAATTTAAGACAATAATTAGTAAATGTTTCCTTATACTTTATCTTCTTAATAATATTATTCAATCTTCAAGAGACATTTATTAAATTAATAAGAAGAGACATTTATTAAATTAATAAGGATAGTCAGTAAACTATCTATTATATTTATTAATTTTTTAATGAACATAGTTTCTGATAAAGTGACAATTATTTTGGAACGAGGACTAATAATTGATTTTATTACTTTTTGTTGTTGTTGGATCTATGGTTGACTCTTGGCTTGGAACCTTCACTAGAGGGCTTTGCTTTTAGTACTAATCATAGAAAATGTTTCTAAATGTTCACATAAATAATTAATTAAGACAGCTATATAAGAGTCTTTTTTTATTTTTTTTATTTTATGTATAGAATAAGTGAGTAAATTAATTGGTGGACTTTTAAGGAAAATTAACTCAATTGTTGATGTTTGATTATCATATCAAAAACTATTCTTCATGATTTTTTTTACTAAAAGTCAATTAACTTGATAAACTAATTTTTACACTCAAGAATATCATAAAACTTCACATAATTTTGCTAATACTATTGTAATCTTTAATATTTTAAATCTTTTTCATAATATATATTTTACTCATCAACCTAACACAAAAAAAAAAAAAAACCATATTTTCAAGATTTTTTTTTTCAATATATCAAACCCAAGATAAAAATAAGATACACTTAAAAGCAATCACTAATATTAGTACTACTAATTTTGAAATCTTAAAAATAATATCCAAGGGTCAACTAAAAGTTTTAATGGGCAAGTTGACACTTTAATTAACTTAGCTTAAATAATAGTGACTCCACGATAAAATTAATAATTAAATTTTTATTTAAAAGGCAAATTGACAACCATGTAAACTACAAGTGTCTATGAGGATCTCGATATTAATTTAAATTCATATACATTCAACAAGAGTCTCTTAAATATTCAGTAAATTGTAAATAGATGTATTGAATTTGATTTTTTTTTTTTTAAAGTTGAAATTGTAATGGAATATGAAAATATACTTAATATTTTGTGTATTAAGATTTGAAAAAATTCCAATATTTATTTTTCAAATTTGAAGTTGAAATAATGAACTAACTTCGTAAACAAATACTTATATGGAATAGTCTTGAAATATTATTTCAAATGTTTGAGTCATATATAAGTTGACTTGATGTGAATTATTCATCAACTATCAATAATTGTAGTGGAATATTATGATTCTTATTTCCTCTCTTTTTAATCAAATGTCTCGAATTTAAATTATCATACCAACTTTTTCTTTTGATAAAAAACATTTTCAACATACCTCCTTCCCTAGACGCCACGTTGAGATCGGAAACCGGTTATCACCGTTATCCGGTAAAAAAAAGATTCAAAAGAATCTACTGTAAACAGCTTCAGGTAGTTGTACTCTACGTAACATAACTTGTACACTGTAAGCTAGTAAAATTCAAGTCTTCAGCGCCGTCACTTTCTCGGCCGTACATATAAAAATCTATATATATTGGT
Source organism: Solanum etuberosum (assembly GCA_029582245.1). NCBI lineage: Eukaryota > Viridiplantae > Streptophyta > Magnoliopsida > Solanales > Solanaceae > Solanum > Solanum etuberosum. The sequence continues at coordinate 1,729 of JAJONR010006034.1, read as the reverse complement.
AGAGAGAGAAGCAGAAATGGCGGATGATTAGGCTTAGAGAGAGAAAGTGAGAGAGAGATATTGGCCGCCTTTTTAGAGAAGAAGAAGAAGAAGAAGAAGAACGAAGCTACAGTATTATATTTTTTTTCTGGTTCGGTGGGGGAGGAGATAGAGAGAGAGAGGGGGGGGGGGGGGATGGAAAATATTTGAATTTTCTCTCTCTTTCTCATCTGGGTTGTGATTTTCTTGGAAAATATTTGAAGGGTTTTGAAAATCTTGGGTGTATTTGTATTGAATCGAAGGATCTGATGTTTTGTGCTGAATTAGGGTTTTGAAATGTTTGTTGGAAATGCATGTTGTTGAGGATTTGAACTTTAATTTGGGGGATTAAGATTATTAAACTATTGATATGGATGTGGATTCAACTATGGTATCGAAATCCGATCACGATCCGACTGTTCAGAATGATAGTTCGACGTCGGAACAACAGCTTAGTGATGAATCATCATCTTCGTTGCAGCAGCAAAGTTCACAAACTCAGCAGCAGCAGCAAAGTTCACAAACTCAGCAGCAGCAGCAAAGTAGTAGTAGTAGTCCTCCTGCTGTTGCGGGACCAAGGTGTGCTCCGACTTATTCGGTGGTGCACGAAGTGATAGAGAAAAAGGAGGATGGTCCAGGGCCGAGGTGTGGGCATACGTTAACGGCTGTACCAGCTGTTGGTGAAGAAGGTCCTCCTAATTATATTGGTCCTAGGCTTATTCTTTTTGGTGGTGCTACTGCTCTTGAGGGAAATTCGGCTGCTTCTGGAACTCCGTCATCTGCTGGAAGTGCTGGAATTCGTAGGTTATCCAACTTAATTGATTAGCTGAACTGCACCTTTTCTTTTGTAATTTCCTTTTTCTATAATGGGGAGGGGGAGCCTGGCTTAACCGGTGAAGTTGTTGTCATGTGATCAGAGTTCACGGGTTCGAGTTGTGAAAACAACCTTTTGCAGAAATGCAAGGTAAGGCTGTGTTCAATAGGCCCTTGTGGTTCAGCCCTTTCCTGGTGAAGTTGCTGCCATGCACGAGCTGTAAAAACAACCTCTTGCAGAATGCAAGGCAAGGCTGTGTACAATAGGCCCTTGTGGTTCAGCCCTTTCCTGGTGAAGTTGCTGCCATGCACGAGCTGTAAAAACAACCTCTTGCAGAAATGCAAGGCAAGGCTGTGTACAATAGGCCCTTGTGGTTCAGCCCTTTCCTGGTGAAGTTGCTGCCATGCACGAGCTGTAAAAACAACCTCTTGCAGAAATGCAAGGCAAGGCTGTGTACAATAGGCCCTTGTGGTTCAGCCCTTTCCTGGTGAAGTTGCTGCCATGCACGAGCTGTAAAAACAACCTCTTGCAGAAATGCAAGGCAAGGCTGTGTACAATAGGCCCTTGTGGTTCAGCCCTTTCCTGGTGAAGTTGCTGCCATGCACGAGCTGTAAAAACAACCTCTTGCAGAAATGCAAGGCAAGGCTGTGTACAATAGGCCCTTGTGGTTCAGCCCTTTCCTGGTGAAGTTGCTGCCATGCACGAGCTGTAAAAACAACCTCTTGCAGAAATGCAAGGCAAGGCTGTGTACAATAGGCCCTTGTGGTTCAGCCCTTTCCTGGTGAAGTTGCTGCCATGCACGAGCTGTAAAAACAACCTCTTGCAGAAATGCAAGGCAAGGCTGTGTACAATAGGCCCTTGTGGTTCAGCCCTTTCCTGGTGAAGTTGCTGCCATGC
>JAJONR010006033.1:0-47702 GCA_029582245.1 Solanum etuberosum | reverse complement strand
TACACTGGTGATTGAGATCATTCTATCCTGGGAGGACATATTTCAAATCAAACCTCGGATACTAGAGGGGAATAATTTCCTTAAGGGGACACTGTGCAATCAGTGGGCTTGATCTTCTTTCTGTTTTGTTTTTCCAGATTCTGGTACGTTTTTTCAGATTTTAGTTTGTGATTTAATTTCTGTTCTTCTGTTTTTTCACTGGTTCAGTAAACTTTGGTAACTTCGTGTTTCTGCAAAGTTTGTTGTAATCAGTAGTGTTGTTTATAAACACAGATTGGGCAACACTTTATTCTTCCTTTTCAGATTTTATGCTCCTAATTTTATGCTAGCAGAGCTTGTTGAATCTTGAAGAATACATCTTAACGGTGAAATATCCTTAAGGATCGTGTCATAGGCACGTCTTAAACTTCAAGAATTTCTATGATTAACTTTTTTCTAAAGATATTTGTTTTTAATTTGTTATTATTCAATTCAATATGCATACGGATGAAGATGCTTGTTACTATGTTGGAATTGAAGGTTCTCCAATAGTTTGGTCCTATCATTAGAGATTTAGAGGTCATTATTTTGTACGTACAATATCCATTTTCAATGTAAGTTGAGCTATGTGTTGATATACTAACATTTCTATTATTTTAATATTGAAAAATATGATTATATTACATTTAAAGTCAATAATTAAACCTTCGAGAAAAGAGTTGAAAAAGTTGATAATTCTACTAATTAAGCCAAAAACTAATTTGGATAAAATTGATGATATTATTGTGTGGTTACTTTTCAAGTGAATATTATGGCCAATGTGAGTGACTGAGTGATAGACTTTATGCTACTAGACATATTTGTGTGAAAACAATATTTTGGTGACTTACAACCAAGTCAATGGAGGAGGCTTTATTTATGTTGATGATTGAAGAACTACTTAAATTCTCGGAAGAAGAAGAGTTCTTCTCAAACTCACATGTTGAAAAATATTGAATTTAACTGAGGTTCCATATTTCTAATAATTGAATCAATTTGGTTGATGTGAAATTATTAGAAAATATTGGAGAAAAAAATTATTTTGAGAATATTATGAGTATTTTAACTAAGAACATTATTAATTTATTTATTGTTGGCAAAAGCTTTACAATAATCATGATTTAGCTGTGTTAAATATTTTTAGTCATGAATGAAAATGCTAGTAACTTGCTTGCTTGATTTCTTTGTTTTATGACATGCTAAATTAGTTTATTTTATATGATAAGAATTTAATCTTTAAGTAGAAAATCAATTCTATAAAATGATGCATGAGAAGAGTAGATTCGATAGAAATAGTGAATTTATTTTGCATTATCATTATTATGAAAATATATGAATTACATTCTCATTTTTTAAAGAAATGATGTGCATTGTTTTTATTAGCTCTTGCGCATCCAATATTTTTTTAGAGAAGCTATTTTATGTACTTGCAAGATATATTATTAGAATGCCTTATTTACAAGAAAATTGAATCAATTTCTTATGATTTGTAAAAATAAAATTTCTATTATATTGAAATAGTTAAAAGTGTGGGATGACTTGATAAGGTTGTACTACTTGATTTTAAATGAAGAAAAAAAAGAGAAAGGTAAAATATTTTTATTGTATGTTTATGCTAGTTATAAGTGTTGTATATTGATTTTACGTTTGTTAATAGTAATGTGATTAATTGGGGCAACATTATAGTGAAGAAAAATAATTTTGAGAATATTTTTTCGTTGAAAAGGCATAATATCTTAGTGGTTTTGTTATTCAAGATGATTTTTTAAAATGAGAATTTGAGGAGAAGAAAATAACAATGATAGAAAAGTGTTTTGGTAAATTTTTTAAAGTTATCTTGTTATTAGTGATTCTTAATATATTATGTTGTTATTGGTGTGATATATACTATTAATCAAGAAATTTATATTATGAACTATGTGTTTAGGTGTAGTATTTATTATAGAAAATTTTCTTATTCAATTTTAGTAAAAGACTTAATAGATCATATATTCGTTTATGTATCTGTTTAAATACTTACATGGTAGATGATTAAGTGTATAGAGTTTTAGCTTATACATATATGATTAAATCATCCGTTCTTATAAGTATAAAGTTATTTGATCACAATTTAAGATGAAAATTGGACAAGCCATTGATATGATTGTAGCACAAGATTAAATACAATATATCTTGATTATGAAAACAGTGTAGTTCCAACTTCTTATGCTAGTGCATTTTGCATGTATTGAATGGGACCGAGTAGAGGTAGATGTTTTAGACTGACTAACAAAAACTGTCACGCCCCGAGCCTACACCCTGGATGTGGCCGACACTCGAGAACCATCGCTGGTCCCCAAGCAAACCCTTGGCCTGGCTGACTACTTAGCGGAAGATTTACTCAAACAAAATAGGAACTTCAATTGCATAATTAAATTTTAAAGTCTAAATCACAACTCAACTCAAATGTACATCTGGAAATACTTATTAAGTTACAATCAACTATCTCAAGATCTCAAAACATCTCAACAAGGAGGGGAAATAATAAGAGATTCCTCAACATCTAACCATCTATGAAGCCTCTAGTACTATAATAGATGTCGGGACAGAACCCACGATAACTTAACAAAAGCAGGAAATAAGTATGAAGCCCTCTGGAAAGCAAGAAGGCTCACCAAAGCTAGCTGGAGTGCAAATGGTATCAACGAAGCGCCTGCTGATGATCTTGAGCACCTGTATCTGCATCATAATAAGATGCAAGTCGAATGACATCAATACATGGAATGTACGAGCATGCAATGGGAACTGAAAGCATAAGAAATTGAACTGATCAGACAAACAGAGTACTCACCTCAACTCAACTCAACACAAAGCAATAACGAAAGATAAAATATATAAGCTTCATCATAAACAGATACTAACTCCAGTATGTATATGAAAATACAATAGTTTACTCTTTACTCTTATTTGGGAATTCTCTAACCGACAACCATCACCATGAGCTATGTGATGATACAACGTCTCGCCTACGCTGCCAGAACTATCCTATAATTTTCCGGGGTATAGAACACCTCAACTAAGTGAATCCACTAAGCTATACTTAAAAGCAATAAGGGGTCATCTAAAAAGTACGATCCTTTACCCATGTTGCCTATATGGTTTATGAGGAATGTGAATTGTCTGAACTCATTTCCATATCGGTGCTCAATACTACTCCTAATAAATATAAACTCATGCTCAATGTTAAAACATTCTCTTTCTCAATTTGAGGTAATTACTCAAAAGATCCTCTTAAAAGAGTTAATGCTCTGAAATATCTCTGAACTCATAAACTTATTTAGAAATCAAAGTTTCTCTCTTTTAAATATAAACGTATTACTTTTGGGAATACTTAGTTCCCTTATATCATTTCTCAAACATGAATACAACTCTTCTCATTTCTCATATTTACTTTCTTTAAAATCATAATTGGTTACAAAAGATTCTCAAAACAACTCAAAAGAACTTCTTTGAACTTTCCTCTCAAACTCACTTTAGATTTTAATTTGTAAATTAAGATAGGTATTAGAACATGTAGGAACTCTCAAGGATGAATAGAGCCTTTAGGAGTTAATACAAAGAAGGGAACATAGTCACGACTCAAAGGAACACGTCTGGAATGAAACACGGAAGGAAAAGGTCAGGCGACCACTGGCGCACTGCTGACGCAGGTGCCAGGCACCAAACTTCTGGCAGAAGTTTGGGGCACATTGTTGGCACGGGGCACCAGGCCCCAAACTACTGACCAGAAGTCATGGCGCCTTGCTGGCGCCCCGCCCCACATCCCTGCCCAGATTTCTGACGAATTTTCAAGCTTAAAATAAGGTTCCAAACTAGTTTGTAATTGAGTAATTCCTCCTTAACTCTTCTTGATTCTCAAACCCAACACGAATTCATAGAAACTTTCATTCAAACGTTCTTGAAATATAACTCTTACCAAAGATCCACCACACAAACGAATTCACAACCTCCATTATTCAAGAATTGAACAAAAATCAAGAACTACTTAAGAACTCTTTGAATACAATGATTTCGTGGATAAATTAGATGTATGGCGTGAGGACGAACGAGTCCATAACTATTAGAAGCCTTATATACTTGGAAAGAACAATGTTCTTGGCGAAATCCATAAATCTTGAAGAACGCTTGAAATCCTACCATTTTCTCCTCTTGAAACCTCGGTCTAAAATTCTAATTGTTTAGGAACTTGAAAAAGCGGTCTAAATCTGATTAGACCCTTGTTTTGGGGTGAAAAAACGTGGTTAAGCCTTGTTGAAAAAACAAAAGACCAAACTACCCTTCTAAAAATGAATGAGATGCCTTTAAAACGACCATAACTCTTTACTCCGAGCTTGAAATTTAGCGAACTTGGCGGCGTTGGAAAGAGGACTCAAATATCTTCAACTTGATAGGTCATGAGCCACCTAAATCTTTATGTGCTAAAAGATATGATCATTTGAAATTGACCCAAAACTAAAAACTAATGGTGACTTGTACTAATTTTTCTTTAGTTCTTTTTTGAAATCTAAGGTGTTACAAAAACATATTCTCTAATATGTTAAATGTACTTATATTCTCAATCTTGATATAACTATTATGAGTTGTATATATTAATTATCGTTTTGATTTATTAAAAGGTGAGATTCTGAGATGGGTCAATATGCTTGATAGATGAGATGATAATAATATATATATTGGTGAAATAATAAGTTATTAGTTGATGGAATCCATGTCTCGATATAGAGATTGATGATATGTCTTTTTGAGAAACTTATAAGTTTTCATTGCGTCAAACCTTGCAAGTGGATTTATGAATCCAACACATGAAATAAGTTAAGCAGTGCAGAAAATTAATCTTTAAATTATATTCATCAGTAATTTAACTGATTGATTAGTATATGTAAACTTAACAAGGAGAGTTACATAAGTATTTAGTGGAAAATTTTAAAACATAAATGGAGGAGTGTAAATACGAATTTCTAGTAGAATGATTTGTAATTTTTTATGGTTGGAATTCTTTTCGTAATAGAAATCTTAGTAGTTAATTATGTGGTCCCTACAATGCTTATAATTAACTAAAACTTAAAATCTTATTTCTTAGGAGAAAAAGGAGAAGACACGTTTTCTTGTTCAAGGAAAGAAAACATACGCATGTTTTCGATTCTAGTTTTGGACTTGAAAAAGGTCCCTATAACCAGGAGGTCACAAAGGTGAGGTCCTGAGAGAGATAGATACATCACACATGGCATCCAATTGAAAGAAATAGATGGGTTGGCAATAAAACAACCATTTCATTATTTTTTTACGCAATTTAAAGATTAAGGAATCGATCACTTCAGACTGTTGAATTTGGTAAAGGGAGGTTTTCCTTCGGCTTTAATGGGTTCTCCTAAGGTGAAAGATATATACAATACTTTCCCACCTAAAAAGAGTTCAGCTGTGAACTTGAAATCACTGTAGAAGACCGTTGTAATGACCGTCTAGGTCATATCCTCTTTATTGCGTTATTTTGGTGTTTTGAGCTTTCCTATGGACCCCAAGTCCTTATGACTTGTTGGAATCAACAACTCGGTCACCTGGTCATTCATTTGGCTTTTATGCGAATTTATGTAATTTGGAGCATTTATAACTTAAACAGTTCGGTCAAAAATTTATGTAGACGACCTCAAAATGATATTCTGACGGTTCCTTATCTTAAGAACATTGAGTTTGGTCTAGAAGGACTTTTGGTGCGGCCTCCGAGGCTTTCAAACTCCTTTCGAGCTATCGTGTAGAATTAGCTTAAAATGAAGCTTGGTTGTGCCACCCACTTTTTTTAAGACGACCTTCGTTGAAAGTTTTGGCATCTCCATTAAGTCTAGAATATCTAGAGTAGCATAGTTTGTTGCAAGCAAAAATTTTCGTACTAATCTTGAGCACCCGAGCTGAGTTCGTTAGGACTTATGTCATTGGCCTATTTTCAAAGGTCTCGTGGGACAACATATCTAGGCTTGCACAACACCTCTAAGGTTCTGGCCCAACAACAAATTAGCACAAAAGTGCAATAGCAAAAACGTTATAAACAATCCACACGAAAGCAGCCAACAAGAAAGCAAAAACAAGAACAATTTTGGGAGGCAAGTGCCAATTTTCGTTTTGATATTTCTCTAAGTGTTAAAATACAATGAGCTGCCTTATACGACTTATACAAAATGAAAATAAGCTTACAAACAAAGGGGATCAAGGTCCCAAGAGAAAAAATACTAAATATGAGTGTCTTTACACAAGTACAACGGTAGGTGGTAAAAGCTAGTCAAATGTTTCCATAAATGGTAAAAATGACACTTCCCCAAATCAAATCCAATTCAGCTTTGTTGAAGCCCTTGGATTTCATTTTGACAAGCTTGTCAATGGCATTAATTGGCTTGTAAGAGTCTCCAAATAATCTTTCAAGGCTGAATGAATATTGGCACAATGTTCGAGACTCATTGAAGTGCTATATGAATCTGCCCCGTTCCCAGAAACGCTGGAAACTAATGTAGCTTCTATCAGGGCAATACACACTCTGCCACCTGATTTAGCGACGACCCCGGCTCCATACAAATGCAAATAATTATGGACTTGGTCACGAAACTGCCACAAGTCCTCATATTTCTCCCACGTTGCCTCATCCAGTGATGTTACTTTCTAATGGACAAGGAACTGCACGCTCGAATTGTTCCAACGTTTGCCACAAACTACTTGGTGATCAATAATAGCCTCAACTGCTTGTCCACGGTGGGTAGAGTAATAAAAATCTGAGCGCGACTGGACTGCCCCCGCTCCTTGTCTTCCACGTCTTCAAAATATGGTTTTAATTAGCTAGTGTGGAAGACCGGATGTAACTTCAAATGATGGGGCATCTTGACCCTATATGAGATTCTGCCAGCCTTGGCAATAATCTCAAAAAGACCCTCGTAATGGTGAATCAAACTTTGATTCACATTTCGCAGCGACTTGAATTGCCTAGGATTGAGTTTAATCATAACTCTATCCCCAATTCGATAGTTGACTGGTCGCCGCTTTCGATCAGAAATTTTTTTCATCTTTCGGGCTGCCTTATCAAGATAAGACTTTGTAAGGTCGACTTATTCTTCCCAGGATTTCACCATGTGATAAGCACCAAGACTCTTCAAATTGGCGTTGACGGGCTTGTGGCGTATTGGGTTGCTGCCTAGTAGCTAACTCAAATGGACTTCTCCCTGTCGCCTTGCTTCGCTGCAAATTATAGGAGAATTGGGCAGTGTCCAGCAACTTTGCCCAATCATTTTGGTTGTCACTAACATAGTGCCGCAAATAACACTCCAAGAGTGCATTGATCCGCTCCATTTGTCCATCCGTTTGAAGATGGAAGCTGGTCGAGAAGTGCAACTCCAACCCAAGCAAATCGAATAATTCCCTAAAAAATGCACCAGTGAATTGAGCATCGCGATCACTAATGATATATTTGGTCACACCCCAATGTTTCACGATATCTCATAAAAATAAGCGGGATGCATCCTTGGCTTTGCAGCTGGCCGTTGTGGCAGTGAATGTTGCATATTTGGAGAAGCGATCAACTACAACCATAATAGTATCGAACCCCTCCGAATTCGGCAAGCACGTGATGAAATCCATGGTGATGTTGTCCCATGGTTTTTCAGCAATAGGCAGTGGCTTGAGCAGTCTGCCAGGCGCCTTCATTTCAACTTTGTCTTGTTGAAAAACGAGGCAAGTACGCACATAAACATCAATATCATTGTGCATCCTAGGCCAATAAAGGACTCCAATAACGCCAAAGTCTGCTTCTGCCCCGGGTGACCAGCCCACGCAGTATCATGACCCTGTTTGATCAAACTACACCTAAGGTTAGCCCATCTCGGAACATACACACGTCTACCTGTAGTGTACAACAAACCATTCTCCTCCCAAAACTTCTCTGTCTTGCCCTGTTGAGCCAAAACGAGAAGTTGTTTTGCAACTAGTTCACGCTGCATGCCCTCCTTAATACTTTCAACAATATCACTGCAAGTCGAACTAAGAATAGCAGCCAAGAAACCTTGCGACTAAGCGCATTGGCTACAACATTAGCCTTCCTCGGCTTGTAGTCAAAAGTGAAATCAAACTCAGCCAAAAAATCTTGTCAACGTGCTTGCTTGGCAGTCAACTTCTTTTGGGACTGAAAATAGGTTGTCGCGACGTTATTCGTCTTAACAACAAAGTGAGCACCTAATACATAATGACGCCAAGTTATTAGACAATAGACTACAATTGTCATCTCCCTTTTATGTGCCGAATAACACCTTTCGGTATCATTCAACTTTCTGCTCTCAAACGCTATTAGGTGACCCTCTTGCATAAGGACACCACCAATAGTAAAATCAGATGCGTCGGTTTGGATTTTAAATTCCTTAGTAAAATCGGACAGCCCGAAAACCAGTTATTTGGTAATGGCTGCCTTAAGCTTTTTCAAGGCGTCATTCCACAAACCAGACCACTCCCACTCACGACTCTTTTTCAACAAGTCGGTGAGTAGAGCTATAATAGCGGAGTAACCAAATATGAAGCGTCGATAATAATTGATGAGGCCAAAAAGGACCGTAATTTGGGTACCTTTGTTTAGGGCTGGGCATTCGGTAATTCATTTTTTTTGTTTTCGGTTCTTGTACCACGTGTACCGAACATCGAACCAAAATAATTTAGTTCGGTTCGATTTTTATTATTTCAATTCAATTTATGTTATTTTGGTTCGATTTTTGTTAGTTCAGTTTTTTGTTATGAGCCTGCTTAGTGGACTTTTTAAAATTTAAAATTTTACAATTTTTTTGTTTGATTTCAGCTTAATGGACTAAAAATAAGTGGTCCTTAAAGTGTTTTGTCTAGAGGATTTACAGAGGACGTTTGTGGGTATGTTTATTACTATTTATCAAATATTTAGACTTTAGTAATGACTAGCAATCTAGCCAACTACACTAGGAATTTAGCAAGTAAAAATAATAAAGTCAAAAAGGCACTAACAAGCAACAATTTAACAAGTAATAAAACTTCACTACACTTCACAAATACAATGATCAATTGATCATACCATTACACAACAACATAATAACAATCTAACAAGTAACAATAATGCACCAATATAGTTTCTTCCATGAGACCACTTTCAAGTTTCAAGTGCCAACAATAACAAACAACAATAATGAGCAACAAACAATATAGCTTCTTCCATGAGATCACTTTCAAATGCCAACAATAACAAATAACAATAATGAGCAACAATGTAGTTTCTTGACTTTCTTCCATGAGACCACTTTCAAGTCTCAAGTGTCAACAAAAACACTAACAAAACTTAGTACTTTACGCCTTTCTTCATTGTCTTGACTCTTGGACCTTTTAAGATAAAATCAAATGTTAGAATACTACTTTTAAGATTAAAAAAATGATATGATTAAATAAATGACGTATTGAACTCACCACTATTAAATACTTGAGACTTGCAAGCCAATCATAGATCAACAATGGAAGAGTTTCTTCCACTATTTGTCATCTCTATAAATAAGAAAATCAAATATGTCATACAACACAATTAAGTATTTTATTTTTTCCAAAAACAAATAAAAAATAAAAAGTCTTACCAAGTTCAATTTTTTCAAGAAACTATAAATTTTCTTCAACACAAATAGGCTTAGTTTCTTGTCTAAGCCAATCTTGGACACAAATAAGGCATTGCACACATTTGGGAGTCAATGAACTTCTAAAGGGATCAAGAATACGACCACCGGTGCTAAATGCACATTCCGATGCCACACTCGACATAGAAATAGCCAATACATCTCGAGCCAACTGTGAAAGTATAGCAAATCTAGGAGAATTAACTTTCCACCAAATCAAAATATCAAAATCCTCAGATTCAGGCTCTTGGTCTTCAAGAAGATATCTATCTGACTCAGATTTAACACCTAAACTTCCAGAATCTTCCTTTTGTTTCTTCATGTAAAACTTAGTTCTCAAAGAATTTATTTTCACATTTTGAGAAAGACCACAAGTAGATGAATCAGATGAGTCAGATGAAAGATGATTGATTTTTAGAACCTTTTGCATACTTACTTACATAGATCGCAAACAATTTCTTCAAGTAAACATCTACTTCATTATTCACTATCTTTCCCTTTTCTTCCCCAAGTAATTCTTCAAGAGCAAAACTAACATACACAAATTTATTGCGAGGATCCAAAAAAGAAGCAATAAAAAGCATTTTGTTCATCTTTTCAGGAGTGCCCCAATATTTCTTAAACTTTTCTTTCATCCCCGAAGCCATTTTACTCAAATCAACATCATCACTTGTCATACATACTTTCAAATATGCATCAAGCTCACATATATCCTCAAAATGAACATTACAAGTAACATACCGTGAACTTGAAACTTTCAATGTGAGCTCATAAAATTTTTCAAGAAACTTTGTGACATTCCTCACATTAGCCCAATACTCATTTTGAATTGAACCTGCAATATTTCCATCTTCACAAACATCAGTATCAAGAAAAGAATTAAAATTACCATCATAAAGATCAAACCTCTCAAAAGCCTTCTCAAACTTTTCTACCGTGTCCAACATCAAATAGGTGGAATACCACCTATTAGGCACATCTAAAGACAACATTTTATCGCATTCTATCTTTTGCATTTCAACACATTTCAATAAGGTTCTTGTCCTTGTAGAAGATGATCTAACATATTTCACCATTTGTCTCACCCGTTTAATAGGACTAATTTCTTTCAAATCATCTTGCACAATTAGATTAAGTATGTGAGCCATACATCTCACGTGGAGATGCTTACCATTCATCATATTAGTTCCCCACATATCTAATTTTTTGGACAGCTCTAAAACTGCCACATCATTTGAAGAAGCATTATCAATCGTAACAGTAAAGACATTGTCCAAGTTCCAATCAAGTAAACAATTACTAATACACTCAGCCAAATGCTCACCTTTATGACTAGTGATAGGACAAAAAAATAATATTCTTTTATGAAGCACCCAATCCCTATCAATAAAGTGAGCAGTCAAACACATATAATTGATTCTTTGCACCGAAGTTCATGTGTGTGTTGTGAGACAAATTCTTGGTTGTATTTCTCTAAAAGACTTTTTCAAATTCATTCTCAATTCACCATAAACTTCATAAGAATCCCTTGTTATGGTTCTACGAGAAGGAATCAGAAACAAAGGTTGAACTTTACTCAAAAACTTCTTAAAGCCTTCTTTTTCAACAAAACTGAAAGGTAGTTCATCCAAAATTATCATCTCAACTAAAGCTCTCTTATCTACCTCTTGCTCAAATTTCCAAGTCTCTATCGAAGAACTGTTACTTTGAATATTTAACATTTTTTGAATACCAGGTGCAACAGGCGGGGGCTTATACACTTTACATCGGTTAGTTAAATGTTGTCTCAGTCCACTTGTTCCATTTCTAGTTGTATTAGCAGCATAATTTTGTTTACAATGTAAACACTTTTCTTCAACTAATACACCATTTTCAAAAAAAAATTCAAAGTGTTGCCAAACAGTAGACCTAGGATCCATTTTTTTTCATTTTTTTTCCTCTGTGCCAATTGACGCATCATTGCTATTAGTAGGTGTATTATTCGTAGAACCATCCATACTTATTCAACTTTGATCAGCCACACCCACATTTAATTGATTTTTCTCAACCGTCTATATAAAAATAATAATTTCACAATGAATTCACACACTAACTAGTAACAAAATAAAAAAATCAGAAAGAAAAATAAATGGAAGAAGAAATATTCTTTTTGAAACTTGGTAACTTAAAATGAAAGAAGAAATATCAACAACAAGAAAATAATCAATCTATCGAATACAATACCTGATGATGGTCGCCGATCGGTCGCTGGTGGTCGCCGGTCGGCTGCTGCGTGCTGCCTGCTGGGCTGCTGTGTGCTGGCCTGTTGTTCAGCTGTTGGTCGGTCGGTCGCTGGCTTGCTGACGATCGACCGATCGCCGGAAGTGGGAAGTGGAAAGAGGAAAAGCGATTGACTGATGTGCGGCTACTGTAAGAGTAAAGAAAAGCTTGAAAAGTGAAAACTGAAAAGTCTTGAGTCTTTTGTAGTGTGTACTCTTTGACCTAATTTTTCCTATATATTTATTATTTAATATTAATAATATTATAATATAATATATTTTGGTAAATCGAAATACTGAATAATACAAAAATTAAATACCAAAAACCGAACTGAAATACCAAAAAATATGAAAATATATACCGAATACCGAACTGAAAATTGAAATACCGAAATATTTATGCCCAGCCCTACCTTTGTTGGAGCCTCCCAATCACGAATTGCCTCAACTTTATCGCTGTCCATCCTTATCTCACCGTGGCTAATGGCGTGACCAATGAATTGGACAATGGGCTATGCGAAGCTGCACTTTTCTCACTTCACACATAAGTCGTTGTCCCTCAAAACTTTGAACACTTCGCGCAAGTGCTCAACATGCTCCGACGTGCTGTTGCAATAGACAACAATATCATCCAAATAAATGACTACAAAGTGATCCAAAAAGGGATGGAACAACTTGTTAATCAAAGTACAAAATGTCGCTGGAGCGTTTATTAAACCAAATGGTATGACCAGCCACTCAAAGGCCTCATAACGAGTAACACAACTTGTCTTCGGCTCATCTCCTTCGGCAATTCGGACTTGGTAATAGCCCTTCCTCAAGTCCCAACCTATAAAACAAATCAACAATCAAAGGAATATGATATTTGTTCTTTACCGTGACCTTGTTGAGGGCCTGATAATCAATGCACAAACGCAGAGTCCCTTCCTTCTTCTTTCAGAACAAAATCGTGCCCCAAATGGTGTTGCTTCCTTAATTCCTTCAATTCCAGAGGGGGAATGCGATAAGGCGTCATGGCATGTGGTTTTACCCCGGGAATCAATTCAATTTGGTGATCAAATTTCCTTTGCTGGGGGAGTTCTTCCGGCATCACGTCCTTATTATCAAGAAGGACCTGCTCAATACAAAGAGGCAAAGCTACTACCTCAATAGAATTTTCAACGCCTCCGACAAGGGCAGCAAGAAAGGTTGGTTCCCTTTCTTGAAACCCTTAACAAGCTACACCGCGGACAAGTGCATTCCATTTTGTGGTACCCAAATAAGGGGTACCACGCAAGAACCTCCGACATCAGTGATGTGAAGTTGGTTGAGATACGGTGAAATAAACGCGTTAATCTCATACCAAAAATCCAGCCCAAAATGATATCAAACACATCCATGGGACCAATTGTGAAGTCCGTCAACCCCTTCCATCCTCCTAAATCAATGGGGACTTTAAGAGAGAAACCATGGACAGTAGTGGGGAGGACGTTGACGGTTTTCAACAATGTATTGCTGGAAACATAAGTGAAACAAAGATCCTAGGCCCTTTCCTCCGTAACAAAATTATGTGTTGCACAGGTGTCCACCATGATACGAACGTTTTTGCCATTCAACTTGGCATTAACGAACACTAATTCGTTGTCCTTACACGAGCCGGCTGGGCAGCCAACGCTGAACGTGTCATATGATTAAACAAGGCCATATGGTTGAACAAACCAACAAACACATTTTTCTCCCTGTCTGCTCCACCAACCTGCCCACCTTGCTCCCTGGACGGTCCGTCGGTTTGCATCTCTGCCTTTTCTTGCTACCTGTGAGCAGCACCCATAGCACTTAATTTACTCAATGAAGGACAATAACGAGCAACATGGATAGTCTCACCACAAAGATAACATGCCTCACGATGTGGAACGCCTATCTTACGATCCTCATAATTTTTGTGGAAATTAGAAGGCTGGTTTCAAGTATTACCTCTATTGTCACTGCCTCGATTGCGAACAAACTTGCCTTTGTTTCGATTGTAATCCACCTTGGGAGGAATATTTTTGCTCCGGTTGCCCCTCTTTTTCGCTACATCAGCACGAAAATTGGTTACGATTCAACCACTAAAATCGCCTTATCAAAATCATTAACTTGTCGCCTGTGAAGTTCTTGTTTGGCCTAATTTTGGAGACCATCTAAGAAATAAAACAACAAGTCTTCGCTGGTCAGGTTTGAAATTTGAAGAGTGAGTTTTGTGAACTCTTTCATATAGTCACGAATGGAGGAAGTTTGCTTCAATTCCCTCAACTTCCGACGAGCCTCATGTACCACGTTTTGAGGGTAAAATTGACCCTTTAACTCCTACTTGAACTGCCCCCAATCGTCAGTGGAACATACCCCTCTCTCAATATCCACCTTTTTCCTCCGCTACCACAACATGGCAGTATCACTCAAATACATTGCTGTCGTACGAATTTTGGCAGTCTCACTAGTAATGCTCACATGCTCAAAATAAGCACCTATTTGCCACAAGAAGTTCTCAACCTCTTGGGTATTCCTTTTCTCCACAAAACTCCTTTGGTTTAGGAGCTTCAATACAGGTTTCACAAACAGTACCGGGGCCAGGGACCCCCGCAATGGCATCTTCTTCAACATGTGCCTTCAAAGCCTCAAGCTCTCTATGTAGAGAGGAGATAGCTTCGGTGAGTTTGAGTTCGAGGTTGGTCAGCCCTTTCTTGTTCTCTTCCTCCAAGATCGATAAGGTTACCCTTAACCTCATCAAGACCCTCAAGAGCTACTGATTCAAGAGACTAAAATTGTTCTCAACAACAACAAGTCATCTATTCAAAGCCGACAAACCAGCCTCAACTTCGATAATTTTCTCGTCGAGTTGGCTAGTATCGGAACCTTCCCCATCCTCACTGTGGTCCTTGCCACAAACTGGTGGGTTGGAAGAGGAGTCCCTTACCCTACTTTTATTACGTTTCTTGGCGGTATCCTTTCGAATCTCCTGCTCTCTTTTATGAACAAACTATTCGTTGCGTTGCGACTTCGACATCATGCTCGAACCTACGCTCTGATACCACTTGTCACGGGCCTATTTTCAAAGGTCTTGTAGGACAACCTAGCTGGGATTGCACAGCACCTCTAAAGTTCAGTCCTAACAACAAATTAGCACAAAAGTGCAATAACAAAAACGTCACAAACAGTCCACACGAAAATAACCAACAAAAAAGCAAAAGCAAGAATATATTTGGGAGGCAAGTGTCAACTTTCGTTTTGATATTTCTCTAAGTGTTAAAATACAATTAGCTACCTTATAAGACTTATACAAACTGGAAAATAAGCTTACAAACAAAGGGGATCAAGGTCCCAAGAGAAAAATACTAAATATGAGTGTCTTTACATAAGTACAATAGTAGATGGGAAAAGCTAGTCAAATATTTTCATAAATGGTAAAAAAGACACTTTCTCAAATCAAATCCAAATCAGCTTTGTGGCAGCCCTTGAATTTCGTTTGACAAGCTTTTCAATGGCATTAATTGGCTTATAAGAGTCTCTAAATAATATTCTAAGGCTGGATGAATATTGGCACAACGTTTGAGACTCGTTGAAGTGCGATATGAATCTGTCCCCCTCCTGGAAACGCTGGAAATTAATGTAGCTTCTTACGGGGCGGTACACTTAGCTCATTTTGCTGGTGCACTAAGTTGATGCAGCCTCTTAAGCATCCCTGACACTTCTTAAGTTGAAGCCTCTTTAGTGGCTAGGGTGTTGCTTAAGCGAGGTCTGCTGGTTGTGGGCTAGTCGCGTTAGCGAACCTAGCTTCACTTAAGCGGTGGTTGCTTAAGCGGATAGGGAGCCTCTTTAGCGGGCCTCCATCGTAAAAGCCTAACTGTTTAAAAGGTAGGTGAGTCACTTTAGTAGGACCATTAAGTGGCCAACTGACCGCTTTTGGGACTTATTTCTCTTAAGTTTGTGATTGAATATTGCTCTTAAGAACTTGAATTGTTCGGGTATTTCGTTGGGAAATGCTTGTTATTGCTGGGAGTTTCTGTGGGATTATTGCGGGATGATTGTAGGCTCGTTAATTGCGCGTGTTAACCCGTAAGTCTTCTCCCATCTTCTTAAATTTTAGCTTTAATGGTGATTGTTTGTCCTCTTGTTGCATGATCTATTTTGGCTTGATTCTAAGTTCGGATTTTACCCAATTTTAGGGCACAAGCTCCTAGAGCTAAATTGGACCAGTTGACAGAGTCAATTTTGAAATTCTCGGTGCGGTCCCATAATGTTGTTTTTGACTCATTTTTGGGACGTCTTCAATTTTTGTGATTTGGGTGTCAAATTAACGACCATATTGATGTTGTGATAATTTATTTGATAGTGTAGTAGCAATTGGATGTGGTTTGAAAGGGTAAAGCTCCGGTTTAGTAGTGTTGGAGTACGCGTTGTCGGCCTTTGAGGTACGCTACAACTTACCGATCTTAGACTTAACTTGTGTTGGTAAATTCATGTTTTTAGATAGTTTTTAGATGAGTTTCTAACTTGAATCATGTTTAATGATTACAATTCATGTCGTAGCTTCCACCCGGGTAGTTTTTGGGTAAATTGAGCATGTCTACCTTATTCGTGTTGTTGTATCATGTCGTGCAATATCTATATATTTGGTTGTATGATTTTGGTGGTTTGTTATTGGCCTTAGCCTTGGTGTAGGCTAGTGATTTCCTTAGACTTGCATTTTGGAGCCGTTATACCTTAGAAATCTTCTAATGTCGCTTCAGATGGTTTAACTCCATATAGATTGATATCACAGATTTGAGTCTGATAGTATGAATCCTTAGCTAGGCGATAACTTAGATCTTGTGAACGTTCATCCATAACTTCCCTTATATTTTCATCCTTGGGTGTTTCTTTTGCGATTTCAGATTTTGTTGATTATTTTGGATCGGGTCTTGTGGTTCGAGTTTGAGTGAGTCCCTAGTGACTTTGAAGGTGGTTTCGCTCTACGATACGATTTTGCATGAAGAAGAGCTTGTGATTTGGAGACATTCAGAGTCTTTTATCCATGGCTTGAGTCATGGTACATCTCTTTAGCCTCGGTTCGAGTCCGAGTATATCTCTTTTAGTTCAGTTCGAGTTTTACCATGTCTCTATTAGCCTCGGTTCGAGTCCTAACACTGCGGTTATATCGGGGTTTTCAGTTGTAACAGAAACATATTTTTTTTAATAATATTTATTCACTTCATAATTTTTTTTTCATCGATCTAGGGTACATGTACAATGCATGTTCCCAGAACTAGTAATATAGAAAATTGATGGCGTAATTGGATGGTTTGGGTTAGGGGGGCATTTTTTAATAGTTTAAAATATTCTTTTGATAGAAAAAATATTTTAAAATATGTTATATTTAAAAAATAAAATAAAATGGGGAGGGCATAACTAAGTGGAAAATCAAATTCACCGACAAAATAGAAGTTCAGGTAGCCAGTCAATTGAGATTCTAAGATTTTCCTTTCAAATATGTTATATATACTTGAAAATTTTATGTTATTTTTCTATGATAATCCCTTTTAAATAATTGCAACTAATACCTAAAGAGTTACTACCTCTTCCGTTGGCGTTTGGCCATGAAAATTTAAAAAAATCTCTTTATTTGAAATTTTTGAAGTTGGTAATAGTATTTAGATTTTTTAAAGAATTTAAATATATTTTTTTTGTAAATATAATTTATATCCTTAATTTTTAAAAACTAGCAAAATAACTCAACTTAACTTTTATAACTTCACTGTAATACAAAATGTTTGAACATTGAAAACAACCATATGAAGTCATGCTTCTATCTCTCATAACATCACCAATAAACCACAAAGATTACAAAGATTCATTAATACATAAATTAAATTACACTAATAAGTAGTTATTCTTTAATAAAATATACCTACATTACTGTAATACAAAAAGTAAACTACATTACCATTGAAATTTTTTTAATTTGGTTGCTGGGTAAAATAAATGGGGTGGTTTTTGTAGAAAATAAAAACTTAGAGGTAGTTTTAAAAAATAATGTGATAGTAAAAAGTGTTTTATATTTGCTATTTACATGACCAAACAAGTATTCCAGAATAAAGTGAATAAATATTTTGAGATAAAAGTGAAAAATATCCATGGCCAAATAACTGCAACATGAAAGTGATAAGACTATATCCAAAAATTCATTAATATATACAATTTCAAGAAATATCTAAAGAAAAAGAATCATGGTACCTCTTTGAGTAGCATTTATATGGAACAGTTATAAGTGAATTTAGTGAACATAAAATTCAGTAATTTTATCCATAGTTAATATTCTCACAATCGATTTGCACCAGATAAATGAGGGAGTTTTCAAAGTCATTGTGACGATTTATAATATCGGTTTTTAATCACTATAAATAATTGAGAAAATGGTCAAAAATCCTCTCAACCTATAGTCAGATTCCCAACTATACACTCATACTTCACGGAGGTTCTATTACTCTCCTGGATTTTATAAAATTGAAATTACTACCTCCTATATGTTTACCTCGCAAAGTGAATGTATTTCACTCTCTTTGAGAGAGTGAGCAGCCAAAACAATATTAAAATTTTGTTTTAAATATATTATTTCATAAATATATGTATTTTTAATTATTATTTTTTAAAATTTAATTTATTTCTCCTCCATGGTAGCATAAGCCAAGTCTCTCCACCGCTCATCATCCCAAAGTCGTCGCGCCACTACCACCATCTCCATCGGATTCATTATTGTAAATTTCTAACAACTCTCATGTAAAAAGTTTGAAAAAAAACAATCAAATCCACCATCTCCATCCATATCCAATCACCAAAAAATAATCTAAATCAAATTTGAAAATTCAATCTGGGCTCGAACGCAGTTGAACCCTAAAATAGAAAAAATAATTTTTACTTGTAGATCCGATCCTAATTCCTCATGATTTTTTAGTTTGTTTTCTAGATTCTCCGACAAGCAATTACTTTCTCTTGATTATAAAAAAACCCCATCACACAGACTTATAAAATTGTGGCAATACTCACAAACATTAATCAGAGTCTCTTCATCCGATTAAGCTTTTTTCCTTTTGGTGGTAGGCTTAAATTAGATTCATAGTGGTCTTGATGGTAGTGTAAATGTTCTCTTTTTTGAGCTTTATTCTTTGAAATAAGTGGCGGGGAGCTCTCTGAGTAGGTGGAGGAGCTAATGGTGAAGGCGGAGAAATGACAAAGACATATGTGAAGATGGTGATGGCAGCGAAATTCTCAGACAATGCTTGTGACGACGACATATCCCTCTGGAGAAGACAAAATAAAGAGACCCCAATTTAACCCCCAATTTATTCTCCAAATCAAAGTTCTCCCAAAATAATTAGGGCTAAAAATGAATGAAGAAGAAAGAGAAAAAACGTCTTTTAAAAAAAGATCAACATGTGAAATACACGTGTCAAGCGCGTATGTTTCACCACAACATATCTGGTTATGGCGTTTTAATGGACTACTTATTTCATTTTAAAATAATTTGGGGGGGAGGAGGGGGTAATAGGACCCCCGTGAAGTATGAGTGTGTAGTTGAGAATCCGGCTATAGATTAAGGAGACTTTTGGCCATTTTCTGTTAATTGAAAAAAAATAAAAAAAATTTAAAAAAAATTAAGTGATTTTTGGGCGCAAAGGGGTTATAACCCCCCACAATTTATTCTACTAATTTGTTTGTGTTTCATCTTGAAATTTTCTTTTAGTCCTTCCTCAAAAACTTTCATTTTTCCCTTAGAAACTTTCATTTTTCTTATTACTTGATGACTTGAATTCACAATAGAATTAGTGGTGGAAGGTGCTTACTATTCGAACAACCCTTATTACTTTGTAATTTTCATCTTTAGTGAATTTTAACGCTCACTACTTTTATTTATTTATAGAATTGATTTTTTAATTACCAAAAAACAACTTCTTGAGCCAACTTTTTTCTAATATAAATTTGAATATAAACACTACAACCAAATTATCATAATTCAGAAATATTAATGTTCCATTAAACACACAAATATTAAGACGAAGTAGCATCATGTCATCAAACTGATATCATCACAAATCATTAACATTAATCAACTAATCATATTATCATATATAATACATCAATTAAAAGAAATCTTAATGGTTGCCATTGGAATTGCTAGAGCTAATTAAAAGATCTTCTTGCATCTTCACTTGGCGGCAAATATTAAAAACTATTTGTGAAGTATACATTCAGAATTAAAATGTATACTCAGGGTGTGTTCTCATGAAGGAAGATATTTTTTATGAATTTTTTTTTGTAGGAATAAGTGGATTCTTACTTATATTTTTATGTTCGATACACAAATAAAAAATATTACTCTAAAAGTATTTGTATATAATCTATACAATACTATGTGAAGTGGAGGTGGACGCGGAGGTAGTAGAGTGGGGTGGTGAAAATTGGGGCTATGGGGTGGGGGTGGAGATGACGTATGTTGGAAAATAAGTAGGATACTATCAATGTAGAACACCTACTTGTGTAACTTGTTTTTCATATTTTCATTAGAGAAGAAGTAATTTTTCTTAATTTTAAGAAATTTACTTTTCTAGAGAAACTGTTTTTAATTTTTTTTGATCAACTGAACATGAGAAAGTCGTAGAAAATATTTCCTCCATTTCCAAAGATAACATCTTGAGACGACGTGCATAATCAAGAAAATTTTGAGTCAACACTATACCAACATGAGAACGTACATACATAACAAGATTGATGTCCATCGGATCCTAAGTATATACTTATCTATTATTGTTTTGCCTAAATAATAAAGAAAATCTTATTCATCGCATCGCATCGCATCAATTTGAAATCATCAAGCCTCCTTATGTAATCAAACTTTAATTGAAAATTATTCTTGTTTTCATGGAAAGATGAATATAGCCTCAATCAATGCCGTGATTTGTTCCATCAATTACTATAATTTTATTGGCTCCAATGATTTCACTTTTTGAACAACCTTCAAAGTGACACTTGTCTTTGGGTAACATAACAGCTACCATAATGCATTATTTAGAAGTTTGAAAAGGCTCATAAATATATCCCTCACTAGTGGAAAAAGATTTATAAATATTCTTATTTCACCTTTTGGTTTAAATATATATATCCCTAATTTATTTTTTGACTCAAGAATACTTCTAATTTATTGAAAATGACTCAAAAATATTCTTCCTCCTTTAACATTTTAGTCTAAAATACTTACAATTTTTGTTTTTGTTCAAAAACACCCCCTTTCACCTTTTAGTTCAAAAATACTATCAGCCTTTGTTATATATTTATATATCTAATATTTATGATTTTAATATCACTTAAACTTTCACCATATAAAAATTTGTAATTTTGTTATTTGAACTAGATGAATTTGTTTTTTTCTTCTTTAAACTGTTGATGCTTGAAATCTTTAGTTGAATATAATCCTGTAAAGAACATTACTAGACTGATTGTCATATTTTCTCTCGACCCTCAAGGTTAGGATTTAATTGTAAGAACAACATATCTTTAAAAAATATTTTCTTTCTCTTGAGTTTAACTAATAGTTCCTATAGCTCTTATAACATTGTCAGAACTCAACACAACTCAAATTCTAATTTATTCTCTTAAATTTATCATTTTTTATTCTTTTATTAAAAAATATCAATACAAGAATGTATCATAAGCAAACATAACAAGAGATCAACAACAAATGTTCTCAAAGTATCATTATGTTAGTAAAATGTAGAGTTGTTTATATCACTTTTTTATTTAGTATTATTTCCCTTATGAATAGGTAATGAAGTAATCGATATGTTGGCAGAAAGGATCTCTAATGTAATTTCTACCGGACTAAACAAACAAGTAAATAGACATTATCTTACTTAAAATTTGAATCAATATATAGTTATATTTTTTTAAGTGTGATAAAAATCGTTAAGTCTATGAATATATTAATTAGCCAAATTATTTCCTTTTTTCTTCACTCCGTTGTTATAAAGTTTGATAAGATAAATAATTTATTTTTTACTTCAAATATAGTTAGACTTGTATATTTTGAATATTTTAGAACGAGCTAATATTTAGAATTTTAATAAATAAAAAATTATCCTTTCGAACAAATAGGAGAATTAACTATTTAGTAAAAGAATTTAATTCAATTAGATTTGGTTGATCTTGAAAGGAAGGATTTTCTTGAACCCAAAACAATGGTTAAGGGTGTTTTTAGATAAAAATGTGGAAGGGAAATATTTTCGTGTCATTTTCAATAAGTTAGGGATATTCTTGAGATAAAAAATAGGTTGAGGGTATTTTGAAACCAAAAAGTGGATGAAAAGTATTTATGAGCCTTTCCCCATAAACGAGGGATATTTATTAGTTTCTGGACAAATAATTTAAAAGATAGTTTTTCTTTCGAAATTTATGTGACCAAGTTGATCACTTAAGAAAATAATTAGTAATTAAAAAAGTAATCAATCTCTTTGAAACGTCTTAAACGATATGTCGATGATTTATTTGAAAGGCAAGAAAATTAAATGTGATTCGGAAATAACTAAATTTCCTCTTTCTCAATTTATGCGACACTTTTAAATTTTGAGATTCAACAAATTTTTCTGTGACCCCTAATTATTTATATATCTTTTAGAACTTGAATTGTCATTTATAAGATTTATAACACTTTTTATGTAATTTTCAAATATATGAAGTTTTCCCAAAAATATTAAAAGATTCTATATCTGAGCAGTGACACACGTATAACTATCAGAGGTGATTGAATTCTATTAATCAGATGTCAAACATATTCTACTGAGAATGTTTGCAAGTCCATGATTTACTATTTCTTTATAATTCTCATACAACTTGCTAACGTCAGCCTCTGCGGTATTTCTTGAAAGGGTTTAAACACTATGATTCAAAACAATCGCGAATATCCCTAATTTTCTTAATGCTCTACGAAGCTAAATAGATAGTTATGTCTAACTATAGTCCTTGCTACTTTTTCACCGTATTGTTCATGATCTACTAGTGTACCTTGGTTGGTTGCCACGTTTTAGCGTCTTGAGTGATGTCGATTTAAATTTAGAGTTTTCAAAGTCGAGTCAGCCAGCAACACAAGTTCATAAAATTTAAAAACATGTGTTCCTCCGTTAGTCTAAAGGGTATATACACCCCAAAATTAGACGGCCAATTATTATTTTTAAACAGAAGGAGAGAGTGATAAAAGTAGGTGAAACACCAAAATATATACTTAATTTGATACTTACTAGTAATACATACATACGTAGGACACTACTTTATAAAATTTCACACTAACACTTGATAACTTTTTTGCTTTGTTCCTTTGATGAGAAGCAAACTCTCCCTTTTTTCCCATTATTTAGAGAGAGAAAGTGTTGTGAGGATAAGCCAAAGCTATAGAAAAATGGATCAAATTTTACAGAACACTCTCTTCCATATCATCATCATAATCGTCTCCATTTTTTCCTCCAAATTACACGGCAGAGAACTCCGTCCATCAGAGCACGGCTTACCATATCAACACTCATCATACCCATCCGCAAAATCCACAGATCCAGAATTGCATTCATTCTTCGCCGGCACCGGAGAGAAAACGCCGTCTTCGTTACCGGAGGCTAGGAACTTGACCTGGTGGGAAAATTCCGGCGATCAAAAGTCACGTGACAGCAACCGTAAAGATCACGTGAGAGAAGTGCTATTGGTTTCCAGCTTGGTTTGTGGAGCAGCCGGCGTCGTTTTGCTCGCCGTTTCGGCGGTTGTTTTCGCCGTTAGGCTACGAAAGAGAAGGCAGAGAGAAACTTCATTGTCAACGTCAGTGGCTAACGTCGTTAATAAATGAAGAAGTAAAAGTATAGTGATTATAATAATGTTTGCAATTTCATTTTGATTTATGTGTACATAATAATTCAGATGAGTGAGATATACTTTTTCCTCTTATTTTTATAAAATTAATTAGTTGTCAATTTATTTATTTTCTCTTCTCAATGGCCCTATAAGGGGCTTACTCTTGTATTTTAGTCCAACAACTTTCTATTAATAAGTTACGTTCCATTGGCAAGAGTTATTGTGTCTTGATTTATGAGATACTTGTCGTAGAGACAAAGATTTAACACTATCACATTGTGTCTTGATTTATCAGATGCTCTATACCTCTTGCTTTATATGCAAGACTTAGCCCAAGGACTTCCGAGGAATAAGTTACACTCCATGGGCAAGAGATCTTCATTTATGAGATACCGTATAATTATTGTCGTAGAAGCAGGACTTTCAAACAACAAGTTACGCTCCATGGGAAAGACTTAACAATACCACATTGTATCTTAATTTATGAGATGCACTGTAATCAAAACATAGACCAATGACTTTCAAATAACAAGGTCTGCCTCATGAACAACAATTTACACCATCCTCATAAAGTCTAACTTATGGAGAACACAACAATTGTCGCGTTAGAGCAAAACGTAGCTTAGAGATTTTCTTAAAAAAGAACATATGCATTATGAACAATAGTTTACACTATTTCACCATGTCTAACTTATGAGATACTATATAACTTTTGTCTTAGATGCAACACATACTCCAGGACTTCAAAAAAATATTTTACGCCTCATGAGCAACGCTATTTTAAAACTACAATATTCTTCTCCATAGATTATTACTCAATCTACACTATTTTTCTTACATTAAATATATGACCAATTTTGATTACAGATGTTATTGACTAACTTGAAAGTAAAACTCTTAAGTTTATTTACATGTCAAAAAAAAGATGATCATATTTATGGATTACTCAACTTTCGATCCATTAGCAAAATAATAAGAGTTATGAAAAAAGAAAGAAAAAATAATAAATGAAAGAAAAATAAAGAAAGGGAGAAAAAAAAGAAAAGAAAAAATAATTAAATAATTAAAACCACTCACTTTGGGGGACTAATTTTCTACCTATATGCTGTGACAGTCCAAAAGCTTCTTTTTTTTCTCTCTTTTTAATTTTTAAGCATTCGGTATTCAAAACTCACTGTTCTCACTAATGAATAGAAATCTCTGTCATCCCACCACACTTCTCGAAAGCATAGATTTGTTCCATGTGCATAATTTAGGGAAGAAAACACCTGAGTGTGCAAGAGAGAATACAACAGAATGGATTATCCAATATTTCTGGTTCAAAAGTTCATACATGTGATTATTTCAAAAACACAAATGGGAGGGTAAGTAGCAAAAAAATCTAAAAATCTTATATACACCTATTGGTCAAGAGGGATCCACTCTAATTCTAATTCAAGATCTCCAGATTCAACATTTTGTAGCTTAAGATTTACTTCTTGTTTCACCTTCCCATCCACTATGTTTACAGTGCTATCATCCAGCAGGGCATTATCATTTGATTTAAGCCATTTTCCAATCTGCATGTTACCAAACATTCCAGCATCCCCAAATGCCATCGCAGATGTTATCATAGGCTGGATGTCTATCTCCGCCTCCCCCATTATATCATCAGCAGAGAATGTATCATGATCGTATACTTGCTGCAGTTCCAAGTAAAAAGAGAGATGAGAGTAATGGTGAACAATGGATAACAAAAGGAATGCAAAATAAAGAGCAACACATTTACGGTAAATAGTTTCCAGAATTTCACAAGTCTCAGTTATTTGACATGCATCAAGGGAATGCATAGGCATAAAGATGCCAGACAGAAAAAGAAGGTTTTTTGGGAGATCTAAAGTTTATATACAAGCAGAGATCCTTGGCAATTGTTTATGAGGTTCATCATCACAGAACTTATACCCATTGCAACTATTGCGATAGACTTCGTTCAAATAGAATTCAACATACAGATTGGGAATTCTATCTTTCAGATGGAAAATAAATTAAAAGGGGAAGTAGATAATAAAACGGTAAAGACAAAGAAGCACATAAAAAATTACTCTTCTGCTCAAGTAAATTGGCACAGACCAGTTTTGAGATGTACTCACAGTACTTCTTAACTTGACACACTATGTTAGAGACAAGCACATAGAAAACTACTACTCAGTTACCTTACTTTTTGAAACCCCAATGCTAGTCCTAAGAAGCTCATTTAAAGAGGCATAGGGCCATAGAATCCAACAGTACACATAATTCGGAAAGCAGCATAGGACTTAATTGAAATATTTTGAGCAACCAAGCAACATTTTTCCTAGAAAGAATGAATAAGACTAAGCAACGCCTGAGACTGTGACAAAGATGCTGATTAGATAGCAACAGCAAGGTCTCCTGAGATAACACTCTCATTTACCACAGATTCCAACAGTACCATTGGTACCACAAAAATTCTGCTTGCACATGAGATTTTAATTACGCATCAGGGTCTTTTATGGCAGTATGCAGTATTCAGTTTAACAAAAGATTGAAGTAAAGAGAGAACCGAGAAATGCTAAGTGCTTGGTACGGATTTTGTTTATCCAAATAGCTTTTGCAAAAGTCAAACAAGTGGCTCACTATCCTTTTGACTTGATAAATGCTGTTGAGTACAGTACACCAGGGAAAAGAGCTCTTACAAATGGTACTCAAGGTAGTCTTTCTCCACTCATCGGACATTCAACCACTTCTTAATATAGCATTGGATAGCTTGGTAACGCATCCTACTCTAATCTCTCCAACACACATTCAAACCTCAATGGGATACCATCTTGAACATAACCTTTTCCAATTCTCATATTTTCATGTCATCTTCCTCTCTGTTGGCCTAATTTATGTGTATCTAAATTTCTATCATACACAAATGTATGGTGATCTAAAATATTATTGTCGTAGTCGTGTTGAGTTGACCAAAATTGGTCCTCCATCTCTCCTTAATCTCATTATCTCTGGTCAACACTTATTGAGAATCGTCTTTCATACGCTTCACCTTGTTCAAGTCGTTACTCTGTTTCTCTCTCAAGTCGTACTAGTTTAAATATTTCTTTCTCCCTTTCTCATGTCCTAACTTTCGAAACAACCCCTCTATGGCTTCCCCTCAAGCTTTAATAATAGCTTTCTTAGCTTCCCTCTTGGCTCTCTTATACTCTTCAAAGGCCTCTCTTTTTTCTGCTTTGGGCAACTTCCTAGAACACTCTCTTTCAGCTCCAATAACTTTTCCCATCTCCTCATTCCCATGTGAATATCCTTATAGTCGAGGTCCTATTCATGTCAATAAATTATAATTTGAAAAAGGCAATGGAGTTTCACTCAATAATTATCTCCATATCTTACAAAAAATGGTCTCACAAAATTATGCAAGTATATTCTCCGGATTGGTGTTGCCTCGTTAGTTGACAGGAACAAGGTGGCTCTAGAGTGACGCTAGTTTAGTGTTTGCTTTAGTCACCCACAATTTTGAGGCCCCCAGAATTTTAAATAGTGAATTTTATGATTTTATTTTCCTTAGACAATATTGAAGATGGTAAATACATACAAAATTTATATTTATATATTCTTTTTAAATACCAATAAAAGAAAGTTCTTCTTTAATCCTCTAACAAAATACTTATAATTGTATCGTCAAAATAAATCCTTAAAAAGTTATATAAATAAATACAAGCATATCAAGATGAAGAAAAATAGAAAAAATGAAAAAATTAATAGACATTGTTCTTGAGAAAAGTAGAATAGAATTATTACCAGTCTTACTGCTCCGTAATCTTGTGGAACAGAAAGCATTACTTCCTCATTCCAAATTGGATTCAAATTGCTCTTTACTACACTTGTTTGCACTTTCTGAACAAAAAAACCAGATATGAGACATACATTATCAACTTCTACTTGTTAGATCTTCGACAGTCTATGTATAAGTAAGAGCATGCATCATCAAAATGTCTAATAATTATTTGCCAAGCAAAACAGGCAAGATTTTTTCAAAATATAGAGACAAATTTCAACAAATTCTACCACAATTCAATCATTTAATCAAATGACAAAAAACAAAGACTTTGAACTCTTTCTCTCTTCATTTCGAAATTTAAATCACATGTCAAAATGACTAACCTGTTTCCCAAGATTCAGGACTACATAAGGATCACTTGAGAGCATATCTCTGATGGCTAAGTTTGTGCCTTTAATTACTTTAACCTTCAGCATTCCAATAAATTCTACCATGCCTTCCTGTGACCAAATTAAACATTAACAACATAAAATTGTATGGAAATGCGATAAACATTTAATGATATTTTCAACATTATTGTGAAATAACTTAATATTGATTAAACTTCACGTGTGATGAAGTACTCCCTTTTGTTTCAATTTGTTTGCCTTACTTTACTCTATAGTGTGTTTCAAAACAAATGTCTCTTTCCTAATTTGGCAACTCTTTTATTTCAACAACTCACATGACATGTTTAAGACCACAAGATTAAAAGGGTATTTTGGTACATTACACATATTTTTAGACCACAAGGTTAAAAGAGCATTTTAATACATTACACATATCTTTAGTTTAAGACCATAAGATTCAAAAGTCATTTTTATTTTCTTAAACTCTATGTCAAGTCAGACTAAAACAAACAAATTGAAACAACGGGAGTACCAATTTACAAACAAATATAATGGTTTCTACCTCCATCCACCACTACCCTAGACGCACTAGAAAAGTAGTGTCTTAGAAAACACCAAGAATTATCTGACACATTACATGCATGATGGGGAAGTTAGTAAGACCTTTGCTTAGGCTCCCAAAATTTTGAGGCGTCAAATTTTAATACTGAATTTTCGAATTTTATTCACTTTAACAATATTGAAATTTGTAGAAGAAAATTTAAAAGTACAAATTCTTTATTAAAAGAGAAAAAGGGAAATATTGCCTATTTTTAACCATAGAAATATTTTACAACTTCAAATTAAAGAATTCAAATCTTCATAATAGTAAATGAAGTTAACAATTCTCAATATAAATAATAATATTTCTATTTATGTGTTGTAAGAACACTAAACTACAATCAATTTTGGAAAAAACAATGGTGATACTATATTTGTCCATGTATAGATATACAATTATATCAAAAAAATTTAAAGCATCATGATAATTTTGGCTTTATAACACTAATTTATTGAACCGACCTTGATGTAGGAAGATGTCATACTGAGATATTTCATTCAGTTTGTCAAAGAGAAATTATCAAATATTCCATATAAATCAAACATTGTGTAATAGAATTAGCAGGAAAGAAGATGAATATTGTATTTAGAACTTACAGATTTTTGTGAACTCGAACTTGAACTTCGAAAGCTGTCTGTGATCTTGTTGGATAAACTTGTTTTGAGAGATCCTTTTTTCTGATTTGACAATATACGCAAGCTTGGTTTCAAGAATTCTTGTCGCTCATACTTGGACCTTGAAAAGAAATGTGTTTACATCAATGAAAACAAGACCTACTAGAAGTCAGAAAACTAACACAACAATCAATAAGGAAAGGGTCATGAAGGCTGATATCCAGTGATACAAATTGCTTCAAGAAGTAAAG
This sequence comes from Solanum etuberosum, assembly GCA_029582245.1. Classification (NCBI taxonomy): domain Eukaryota; kingdom Viridiplantae; phylum Streptophyta; class Magnoliopsida; order Solanales; family Solanaceae; genus Solanum; species Solanum etuberosum. Next base: position 18,236 of record JAJONR010006033.1, on the reverse strand, counting down.
ATGAATAGAAAGAACAACACTTCCCCATCTGAACTAACCTAATGAATTTAGAACGCAGCTCGTGGCTAACATCTGGTCCTGGCTTTGAAATGCCTTCAGGAATATAAGCTTCATAGATTGAATTTGCTGAAGCATTACCTCCGACCTCAACCATTGCATCAATTTCATCATCAGACCATTCATCCAATGTCACAGACAAAACCTGCAACATCATAGTCAATTGTAGTCATATTAAAGAGGGGAAAAATCAAAATTTTTATTAACAAGAACGATATTGTCATTTCCCATGACAGGAAAAATGCAAACATCAATCTACACACTTGACAATTTTAGAGATATCACATGACTTTTAGTAGAAAAACCTTGCTAAGGTATATGTTCTTGTCTCCCTGTTATGTAGTAAGCTAAATGAAATTGAGAAATTTAGCGTTTTACTGATCCTAGTCTAGACTTAAAGACAAAGGCGAGTAACAGAACTTTTCAAGTCAATATAACTCTCTATACTTGAGAAATAATGAAACATTTACTAAATTGTTGAGGTAACAGATAGTTATATGCAGCTAGATTGCTGCAGAAGACAATAGCAAAGCGTCAAGTGTCAGGACGGAGCAAAACATAAAATGTGCCATGAAAAATAGAATACTTAATAAGTTTTTCTGTAATCTTGGCAAACTGATTTAAGAAATTAAAAAGTATAATCTGAGATAACTTGAATATTTCAACGACTTTAAATCAAATATAGCAGGAAATGTTGCTGGAAACCTGCCAATAACAGTAAATCATGGGTCAACCAGAAGATGACCAGCCATTCGTCAATCTTATGGCCACCTTGTTCTCCTTTTTTAATGAACAAATTGCAAGCTACCAAACATGTGCGTTGATATCATAAAGGACAAAGGGGAAAAAAATACTTTACCGTTGACAGGAAGCAAGCTCAATTTGGTTAAACTACAACAAACAAATAGTTCAAGGCTATAAGAACTCGGTGATGTGCTACCTTGGTAATGGTTATAGTAACAGTCTCTTTAGAATTTGCCAATTTGGAACATCAGAACATCATTGTGCAGTCAATTATGAAGACATTGGGGAAAAAAATTAGGTTCTCTGCCTAGAAAAGTGAATCCATAGAACTAAGTTACATACATATCTCAAAAAAGAAAAGCTTAGTTCAAGCAGTAAATCATGGCCAGCATCAACTCTGAAGAAAAGAAGAAAATACCCATGAAAAACTTACTTTTGAAATGTGAGTTCCAAGGCTTCTGTGCACACCACAGCATTTTAAGCATATGAAAACACCAATATTGGTCGACCTGGGATTGATGAATACAATGCAAGCACAATAAAATTCAGGGAGAGAAATAGAAGAAGGAGACAGTTATTTTGAGATACTTGGAACAGAAATGGCCAGGGAGAGATCTTTGACCAGTAAAAGAAAATAACCTTTCACCTTGTCACTGATGATGTTTTTCTTAAAAGTAGTTTTCCAAAACAAGAGGGAGATAGAACTAGAGCAACTGCAACACAACTTACTTAATAAATATCTTTTAAGGTTGAAGCAATGTCATCATCTTCCGAATCATCTCAACTAAGCCAGATAAAAGGGTCATGTCAACCAAGAAGTTGGACCGACCAGACCTGGTAAGAGGGCCATGGAACCAGCCCTAGCTCGAACAGGCTTGGCCAAGTGAGGCTCAATGCAATCCCTCCATTTTCCCAATCTGATGAGTCAAGTGAGGCCCATTTATTTGTACAATTATTCACACTATTACCAAAAGCCTAAAACTATAAAATACCCGCTAATTAATTATTTTTCTAAGACCAATTTACAGTTATCGCTTAATATTCTCCTAACACTCCCTCAAGTTCCCATTATCTTAATTTCTAACTTGTTCTTGGTGATTGAAATTTGCAATCCAAATTTTGACGCCTATATTTTTGTTTCAACTTTGGAAAATGGTCCACATGTTCCATCTTTTCATAAATAATTACTTACAATTTTTTAATCTTTATTTGCATATATAATGACACCCCAACTTGGTTGGAAGTTGGAACTTGAGCGTAGTTTTTTTTTTTGTATAGACATCTTCATCATCTTTTCATTAAATAAAGACCTTTATACCATCAGTTTGACACTGAGAAAGTTGTAAATTTTATTACTCATAAAGTAGCATTAACATTTGATCTATGTCATGGTGAAAGGAAAAGTCAAGCTCATATCTTGTACTTGTCACCATAGCTTTTTATGTAATAAAATATTCCAGTTGCTTGAATTATGATGTAGGCTAGGTATGGTCGTAATAGGCTACACCAACAAGGTAGTTGAGCCCAGAAGCTTATATCAGGAAGGAGTCAGCTGTCTTTTACCAGAATCATAACAAATGAATTTCTTCTCACCATATCATTACAATGATTTGCCAATACAAAGGTCTTCAATTGCTAACCTTCTACGTTAAACAATAAACTGAACTAAATAGCCTTTCATCTAATCACTTTTTCCTTTTTCTACTCAACCTGACAGATATCTGTGTATGGTTGTTCTCTATATGAGGGAAGCTTTGCTAGCTGAACATACAGTCCTAGGGGAACAGCTTGACTACATATATGGCAAGAGTTATAGAAGAACACGAAGAAATAATAAAGAAAACTACATCTAAGAAAGTGACAACCTCCTCCCCACCCCCAAAAGGAAAAAACAATATTAGAACTTCACATTTATGTCTATATAGAGAGAGAGACCCATAAATTACAATTATAAAATCATTAGATTAGTGGATTATGCATTTCATGTTCCTGTTATTATCCGAAAAGTATCAACACTTGTTCGAATAGAAAGATAAGTAGGCATCAGGTACTGAAACTTACGCCCATTTAGGGTCTGGAGAACCACAATCAGCACATACACGATTATCTTTTTGAAGCAAAAGGTCTTTCAATCTTCTCTTGCCTGTGAATTTACAATTACCAGTCACACAAAAAGTAAAAGATAAATCTAATTATTCAAAGATTGAAAAGGTTGGAGGTATCTATACAAGGACAGGGTAAAGCTTACTGTGACCAATGAAGACTGAGTTATCAATTTGTAGCAAAACATAGTAGTTACTTGGAAGAAATAGAAGCATAGAACTATCTCAAACAGCACAAGATTCTGTCAATACACTATATGGGCTGTCTTTTATGCAACGAGGACGAGAAAATTTGTACTTCAAAGTTAAAACTTATAACTCCAAATCCTCATTCATTTATCTCACAAAGGACTACTTCTGCCAACTATCAATAGTGAAGCCATCAATGTTTGGCATGTAAAGTTGTAGAAATGATGGCCCAATAACCATCAAACAAATAAAAAGGGTGCAACTTTTTTTTCTTTCTTATAAGCAGTTTTAACTTTGTAAATGACCAATGTCGAACTGGATCCCATAGACCTCTTTACAAGGAATAGGTAGAAGAAAATTTAAGAAAAGTAAGAAGTTTCAGCATGCACAATTAAATTTTGGAGTATTAAGCTAGGTGTCTTTCATTATAGTTCACTTTCAATTAAATGAATCTGCAATTTCTCAATTACTGTATGAAGTAAACAGCAATAACAAAAGACATGCTCTAACATCAGTAGTGGAGAGACTTTTTCTGAGGGGGTTCAACTAAACCCTCTTCGCCGGAAAGTTGTACTATGATACAGGTGAAAATTCTTTTTTTTAAGACCGTGGTGTCCGGGCCAACTTTCGCACGCCTTGACTAATTCCACGGGATACATGTTACCTCCCACCAACAGCAGGTACCAAGTAACTCTGTCCACCAAGGCTAGGACAGATGGGAAGAATCACCTAGTGTTTTTTGTCTCCACTGAGTTTTGAACCAGAGACCTCAGGATTCTCAACGGTCTCAACCACTTCATTGACCACTAGGCCACACCCTTGGGTGCAATACAGGTGAAAATCTTCTTATGTGTAGATATAAAATTGTTGAATCCCCTGGACACAAGAGAGCTTTTCTTGAATCCCCTTGATGAAATTCCTAGCTCTACCACCGGTCTAACAATCAAAGGTTGAGTACAGACATGGGGATCCACCTACATGGCTAACAAGTTATTGCTCTTTAGAGTAATCATTTCAACTTTCATGTGAACTTCTTCTAACATGAGTTGGAATGTCGGATAACCTACCAAAAAAACAATTAAAAGAAAAAAAAACTGGCGGCAATAAGCCTTTCTACACCAAACATGACTGTAGAAGCTTCCAATTCCCTTATAAAGCAAGAGATCTTGACCTCTTTAACCCATGTTGAAGACACAGGTCTATTTGATCTCAACAGAAGTGTTCTATGGACACAGCTATTCTTCAATGTTCTCCTTCACAACTTAGTTGAATGACCAGGCCTTTGGAGCTCGCACCATAACCTTAAGAGATGAACAAAAGAACCAGAACTAAACAAGAGGTGTTTGACTTCTAAAGAGTATGCTTGAAATTCTCCTAGGAGCATCTTTGTGTTGCTATCAACCAATAAGGAAGTCTGAGCATGCACATAAATGTAAAGAACTACAGACACAATCTCCAATAAAATCGAAAGACATTATCATCTCAGAAATTTGAGAAGTAATTATTTACACCTTTGTATCAAGGACTACAAACTTGCAGTTTTCTTAAGCTTAGATGCATCAATTTACAAGAAGTCTATTGGATGCAATTTCCAGATACATCATGAACAACACATAAGACACAATAAGATGGTTGCAGTGAAGTGAAGTAACTACTCTCATACAAAGCTAAATTAGAACATAAGGAGGTGTTTGATAGTGCAGTGAGATCATACTTGAAGTTGGTCTTGTAAGTGTAGACGGGCGCTGGCTCATTGCTCTCTACTAAGCTGCTCTCCTTCAACTTGACCACCTTTTACAAGGAACCAGCAAATAATGAGTCAGTCAGCTGAAAAGCTTAAGGAAGATACAGATGTGACAGGGGCCTTCACATATTTGCATTTGTAAAATCCTACAATCATATTTTCCTTGAGGAAAATGCTTTTTTACTTTTGGTTACCTGAAGTCATTTCCTATACAAATATCCCAACTCTCATATTATTTTACTCAATACACAGTCAATTAGACATTGTTATCAACCTTCAATACTCAAAACTATCATCAAGACACTATCCTTATGCTTTATCCTACATTTTGTAGGATTACCATATATGACCAACTTTCGCACCAACCAAACACTTAAAAATGGTCCACAAAAAAATAAAATAAAATCCCAAGGTAAAACATTTTCCCCTGGAAACATACTAAATGCATAATGTACATTCCATAAATCAAGAAAGATACTGTTTTTATCAATTCAAACAGGATGACACTCTGGCAAAGCAAAACATAAGAAAGGAAATAGCCTGCTAACAGGACAAGGAACAACTAGGAAAGAGAACTGTCAAAGCAATTGGTAGCATCAGAAGCCCATAAATAAAAAAAATTAAAAAAAGGGTAGAAGCCGTTCGAATTCCACAATAGACACATACAACATAAATGAAAATCGGAGCAATCATGCAAGCGGAATCCAGGTACACAAAACTCAGATAATTCGAAGAATCAATGAATCCCAAAATACAAAGATATGAGCATTAAAAAAGAAAACAGATCATGATAAAATTGAGGTGAAATGCATAAAAGATCGAAGCAGAGAGAACAATCATCACCTAATTTGTGGCAAGAATATTGATTTGGAATCTGAGATTATGCTTCAATGAGGAAGGAAACAAGACGGAGAGAGAATAAGAGGGACGTGGGAGAGAAATGCGAACTTTTACATCTTATATCTTAATTTGATTGATTGATTGATTAATAAAGTAACAATAACAAACTACCTCTATAACTATCAACTTTTACCCACAACCCATGGGTCTCAATAATTTTTATTATCTTTTACCTAATTAATAATATTGGTCCATATGTTATATGAGTCATTTAAATCAAGGTAGATTTCATGATTCAAATTATTTGTCACATGAGAAACACGTGTTAAAGGTCACGTGAGAGGCACATGCCTTTTCACTTATTATGGAAGGAATTTACAAATATCGGATATTTTTTATATTTTCCTACCCAATTCTTCTTCTTCTTCTTCTTCTTCTTCTCTCATTCTCTACTTGCTCTCCTTTCTTCATCTAAATTAGTCATTTTTTTCCTGCAGATCTGAAGCTTATATCCATGGTGATTGTTACATTCAATTTTTCATTTTAGTTACTCTTTCAATTGTAATTTTGTTTTCATTTCAGATAATACACAATTGTCTCAAAATATCATATCATTTATTTTCCTTATTATTTTGATGAAATTGACCTGTAATATTCAATTTTCAGAAATATCAGTTTGCAGTCTTCACGGGGGAGAAAGAATGAACTTCATGTGCTACTTTTACCATATATGAACATCGGTGTGTTTGGTACGAAGGAAATTGTATTCTATGGAAAACGTTTTTTCCTAGAAAATATTTTCTCGGAAAACAAGTTGGTATCTAACTTATTTACTCATTTTTGGTTGGTGACTGAAAAATACTTTCCGAGAAATATTTTAGGTGGTGAATGAAAAATATTTTTCAGAAAATATCTTTTATTTTTAGCTAAAAAATTTTAGGTCTGAAAACCAATCTCGATAATCGATTCAAAACCCGACCCTGATACCTGAAAATGGGACCTGACCCCGACTCTCGACTCGAGAATCGATATTTGAATTGGACCCGACCCCGATCCCAACACTCGAACCTAGACACGATCTTGACAACCGATCCGGGATCCAACCCCAACACCCGACTTAGGACTTGACCCTAACTCCCCACGTGAAACCCGACATTCGAATTGGACCTAACCTTAACCCTAACACCAAAACTCGACCCCGATGACTGATTTAGGTCCTAATCCCGACATCCGACCCCAACTTGAGACCCCATACCTAAATCGAAACCTTATAGCCGAATTTATACCCGATTTCTTAATCAGCACCCAAACCTGACACCAGATGCGAAATCTAACTTTTGAATCAAGACCCAACTCAAGACCCTGCTTTCGAACTGAGACTTGATTTCAAAACTAGGACCCGACCCTAACACACGATTAGCTTTTACGGGCCGTATGAAGTACCCGTATAATGATTTCAAACTTAGAAAAAAAATTGAGGAACCATGGGTTCTACAAGAGGGTCCTATGGACAGTAGAAAGCCCTACGATCCGTAGGAAGGGTCCCGTAGAAGTTGACCCAAAGTTGGTCTCCAGTACTTGTTCTACGGATCGACAGGACAGTCCATAAAAATTTCTACGGACCGTAGACCGAAGCCGTAGTGTTGATCCGACAGTTTTTAAAAGGGTATTTCAGCCTTTTCCACCTCTTCTAAGCCTAAATCCCGATGTTTTTACAGCTAAATAAGGTTCTAAATAGTATTAATCGATCACATTACTCTCATTAACGCCTCTAAGTCCTAGAGTAAGGATCTAAGAAGAGAAAGCTAGGGTTTTCAAGCGTTCTTCCAGTTTCGCCAAGAACTTTGTTCTTCCAAGTATGTAAGGCTAATCATAGTATTGGACTAAGGTCGTCCTCACACCCTACATATCAATTCAGTCAGTGAAAGTTTAATCTAGGGTTGTACCCTCAATTTCATGAAATTCTTTATATGAGTTATGTTATTGTTTCGAGTTCTAAATTCTTATATTATGAATTGCAATATTTTATACATTGATATTCTAGAATTGTTATTCATGTTTGTATTTCCACATGAGCCATATATAGTGTGTTTTTCTAAAAGTATTTTCGAACCAGTATTTCCTTACGCTGATGTTGAGAATCAAAGTAAGTCCAAGAGAGAGAGTTTTAAAAACGTTATTTTCAGAAAAGTTTAAGGAAACTTAAAAGGTCCCAAATGTATCATTATTACATTGAAAAGAGAGTACTATTTTCTCTTTTAAAAAAAAAGGTATAAAGAGTTTTCAGACAGATTCAGAACAACTTTAATTACCTCTTAAAGATTTTTTTTGAAAAATTATCTCAACCCATAGAGTACTTTTACATGAGCATTCAGTTATATATTTTGGGAGTAGTATTGAGCATCGATTTGGGTGAGAGTTCAAATAATTCCCAACCCCATAACCCATAAACCATGTATCCATCGTGGGATAGGATCGCACCGACATTCGGGCAACTTCAGTAAGATATGGGATAGTTCTAGTAATGTGGGTGAGGCATTATATAATAAACTCAGTTCAGTATTTTCTCTGATTGCATTTATTTATGAAGCTTAAATGATATTTATCTCATGTTTATGCTTTACTTCAGTTGAGTTACATTTCAGCCTTTCAGTTCAGTTATTGTTCACTCAGTCTTGTTACATACCGTACATTATTTGTGAAGCTTAAATGAATTTTATCTCATGATGCAGATACATGTGCTTAGGATCATCAACAGACGTTTCATTGAGATCACCCAATTTCTTATCAGCTTTTGGTGAGGCCTCCTTACTTTCGAAGGACTCCAGTCATTATTTGCTTTAGTAGTTGTTTAAGATTATCGTGGGTCTTATCCCGACGCCAATCTTAAAACAGTGGAGGCTTCAAAAATAGACAGTATTTTAGAGTCGTTCAGTATTTCCTTTTTCAGATATTTTGCTAAAACTATAACTGATACATTCAGTGCTTTCAAATAGTTTAGATTCAGTATTTGACTTAGATGTTTTCTTTCAGTTATTTTAAACTTATAAATGCTCGAGTAAATCTTCCGCTAAGTAGTCAGCCAGGCCAAAAGTTCACTTGGGAACCACTGGTGGTTCCCGAGTGCCGGTCACGTCTAGGTTGTAGGCTCAGGACATGACAAACTTGGTATCATAGCACATAGTTCAAGTGTCCTAAGGTGTCTATGAAGCCGCATCTAGTAATCTTTCTTAACAGTTTAAAACATGCCACATGGAGGCTACAAGACATTAAGAATTGTCTCATTTTTTCATACTCCCATTCGTGCGATAGATTTTAACTCTATAAAGGTTTCTTCTAATTCGTGTTTATTCGTATTTTCAGATCATGCCACCATAAAGAAATGTCAAAGGACGTCCTGCTAGAAGGAATGTGATTCCTCAGTATCCACCGATACCAGTTGGACTACGAGGTCCCAATGCACCTATTGTGCAACTACCTCATGCGGATGTCACTACTGCTGAGTTTCGGAATGTCATCTAGTTATTGGCATAAGATGTGACAACACAAGTTGGTCGCTAGGGAACAGACCGTCATGATAGAGTTGACACTTCCAGAGTTCGAGAGTTTTTGAGGATAAATCCTCCGGAGTTCACTAGGTCAAAGCTCAATGAAGATCTACAAAGCTTCATGGATGAGCTTCAGAAGGTGTTTAAGGTTATGCATATTGCTGATGCAGAGCGTGTGGAGTCGACTACATATCAGCTGAAGGGTGTTTCTAGGATTCGGTACGACCATGGAAAAAGACTAGGGGAGAAGGTGCACAACTCTTAGGCTGGATTGTGTTCGAGAACGCCTTCTTGGGATGTTTCTTTCCCCGAGAGTTAAGAAAAGCATAGGTAAGATATTTCCTTAACCTAAAGCAATAGTGGATGAGTATGTAAGAATACAACCTCAAGTTCACCTAGTTATCTCGCTATGCTCCAGAGATGGTGGCTGATATGAGGAGTAAAATAAGTTTGTTTGTGTCGGAACTCTCCCGCTTATCAAATAGGGAGGGTAAGGTAGCTATGTTGATAGAGGACATGTTGATTAATGTTTCAAGCACACCTCATCCAATTCTAGGTGTAAACGATCGTTAAGCAGTATAAAACCCAATAAATGAGTTGGGGTCAAATTCCACAGGGAGCGGTACGTATTCAAAGTTCAATTAAGAAGTACAAATGTGATCTAACTAGATATAGGAATAGAAATTATCGAAAAGACATTAAATGTCAGATGGGGGTTTTTGGTTTGCAATTATCAACTACAATGCAATCACAAATAAATTGAGATAACAATAAAGAGAGGAATTCTTGGGATGTGATCGATTATAGGCAAATTTCGATATATGGATAATTGAAACTACTAGTAAATAGCTAAATATCAGTGGGTAGGCTAGATTATAATTATAATAGTTTTTTCTCGAACAACTAATCCGCTTCAAGTGATTTCTCTCGAACATCAACAAGCATAGCAATTAAGAACAACCCATAACCTTAATACATCTTCTCTCTCGAGCAAGATGGGTAGGATTGGGTTTAGGATTCACTCTCTCGAGCTGAACCCAAATCAACCCAATACCTACAAACCATTAATCAAAAGCTTTGGTTCTAAAACCTCTCTCTCGAGCAAGCTAAGAACACAAAATTAGAACTGCATTTACAACTACAATTCATAAATTAAACCCCAGCTAATGATTAAACCCACTTCAATATAGAATTTAAACTAGTAATTAACAACACCCATAAACTAATTCAACCCGTAATCACATGATCACACCCCAAGAATTGGGGTTTTAGCCAAACATCATAAAAGAGTAAGAACGGTTACCGAATCGATCAACCATCAACTGGGTAGTAGTAATTAAACCTTTACGATGCTTCAATTTGAAGAAAATTCAAAACCCACTTGCAAAATCTTCAAATTGAATCTCAAAAAGTCTTCAAGTCTACTAAGGACTGTTCTAGACTTCAAAGAAAATTTCTAAGCTGAAAGGAACTCTCCAATTTACAGTTCAAAATTCTATTTATAGTTGTCGAAAATTAGCCACGAAGGGCCATTAGGCGAGGTAAGTCGGGTTCGTCGAACCACTCGGCGAACCGCCCATTGCTCTCTTCTATCGCCTTTCTGCCTTGGCTCTCAGCATCTTCAAGTCCTGTAACTTTGGGTGATCTCTCTTGGCATCGCGGAACTGCTCGGTGATTCGCCGACTGCCCCTTTTCTGTCGCCTACTTGGTTTCTTCCCTCAGGGCTGGCACACTGGAACTTTAGGCGGTTAAAGTAGTCACTCGGTGACACGCCAAGTGCTCTTGGCGATCCTCAGACTCGCCTTTCTTCACTTCTTCAGTTTGTTTTGTTACTTTTTGCCAGTTAGTGTCCTTGTTTTCTCCTCAATCCATATACCTGAAAATCAAGGCTTTATCATCAGTTTATGGTACAAATTAAGCATTTGAAGACACTAAATCTATATAAACAAAGCCCTAAATGAGTCCAAATCTCGGACTCATTAACACCCCCAAAAAGGATGTCTCACATAGTGCTACATAAGACTCAACATGAATGCACATAACAAGGTTCAACTAACTCATGCAATGATCAACTGTGCACTCAAAGATTCAAATTGTGACTCACCATTATCAAAGATACTCAAGTTCACAATACTTGCTTCAAATGCAAGTTCAAGCTCAATAAAGGTACTCAAATGCCCTCACAACAAAAATGATTCCATATTCACACACAATTTCTCAACCATGTTAAAGTTTCGGAATCACATACAACTCTCACGCTCACAGAGATGAACACATACATGACTTCACCCATAGGTTTGCCCTTATTTTCCAATCAACATTTGTTTCAGCTCACTCAAGATCACAAAGGTATTTTCTCGGCTTGTAACAGGGCTGAGTGTCAAGGTATGGTCATTTAGGCTCAGTGGCTTTTACCTTCATGAAGTATGGTTTGAACATTACTTTCCTCTTTTTTTCTTTAACATTTCAAAAATGCTCACAATCCACCCCATTATTCAACTTCTTATGAACTTTCGGATACCCCATTTCTTTTGCAAATTTCACCACTTTATTTCATAACTTTTTTCATTCTTTTTCTTTTCTTCTTTTCTCATTTCTTTTCTTTTTCTCTTTTTTTTTACTTGGAGGGGTTCCATCTTTTTCAAACCATTACTCAAAGGGGAATTTTTCACACTTCTTGACTTTCCTTCTCTTTTCACCACACCTCCAACTTAGGCTTTTGGCCTAAGTTGGCTATTCAAACAAACCACACTTCATGAAAGTTATGGGTGAATGAAATAAAGAGAGGTTACAATTGTTCAAGTTTCTTCCAAGAAAGAGGATAAGGCTCAAAATGGTTCAAGCAAGGTTCACACATCTCACAAGGTTGGCCACAAAAGAGGTATATTGTCAAATTGTTTCACTCTTCAAAATTTGTTGCCTAAGATTATTTCAAGTGCTTGCATCACTTAGTCAACCAGACCAACGGGGCAAATTCTAGGTGTCATCACACATTGTTCAAAGTAATCTCATCACACAAGGCATTGACACCAATATCAAACAAGATTCCACACTTTCTAGCTAGTGTGCAATGTTCATCACAAGAGACTCATTCGATAACCGGCTAGTCACAACGAGATGCTAAAAGTTCACACATTGTCTATGCAACTTCATTGGCCTCATCGTAGCCACACATTCATTTCTTTCAATTAAGAGCACTATTCAAGTCATCGGTATTGATCAAAACCGATACTCAAATTCGCACAAGAACAACCACAATCACATAGAAAATAGGTGGCAAATTAAAATTTGGTTAAAAATCATGCCATTCATACAAGGGCCACAAGCTAAAACATCCACACGAATTCAAGATCAAAACACATTTATAGATCAACAAAACTCAATATTCACAAACAAAATAGAATCACAAGAGGTAGATATGGAAATACCTCACCCCACTCACAAAAGAAAAACAGTTGTCCTCAAATGCAACAAAAACATAGATAATCAATAAAATAACAAAGAGAGAGGTAAAGATGATCTTGTCTACTTAATCGCTCCATCTGTCGGGGCATCAATGCCCGGGGTAACACTCTGAGGATGGGCATCAGTGCCCGGTGGAGCGTCAGCAGTAGATGTACTAGCCCCAACCATAGTAGTGTCTCTCAAAGAGGTCTGAACAACAGCATATACCATAGCCTCATCTACCTCAGTCAGGCCCTCAAACGCAATCTCCTCCTGAACACCTAGCTGCTCCTCATCAGTCTCAACCTCAGACTCTACAGCCGCATCATCAGCTATAACCTCATCTTCGATGGTAGCCGGAGGCACATCAGAATGAGCTGGAATATTTGTGCTCAGGTCATCAGGATTCTCCACAGTCCCAAAAATCAGAGACATATCAGTGGACTTCAGTTGGTCCACATCCTTCCTCAACTCCGCAATCGCGACCTTTAAGGCCGTCACCTCATGAGTAGCACCCTGATCTCTCTCACAGACCTTGATCCTTACCGTGAGGGCATCAATAGAATCTCGGAGAGGAGTCAATACAATAGGGAGAGCTCTCTCAATCTTCTCGGGAATTGTAGTCTCTAGCCTAGCGGCACGCACATCAGCAGAATGGACTAGGTGCCCCATCCGTAGCAACATGGCCTGGGTGAGCAGAGGTCGGGATGCAGTAGTGCTAGCAGCAGCTTTAGGAGGCGGGGGAGCAGTAGAAGAACTCGGAGTCACAGAGGGGAAAGAGCTAGAAATAACTGAAGTCCCAATGGCCGGAGTAGGCAATACTGCCTCTGCAGGTAATGAGTCGATGTCTACCTCCGGGGATGTATCCATCGGGGCTACTCTCCTCCTCTCAGCCTCGTCTCGTCTGTACTCGGCCTCTATGCGCCGGACATCGATAGAGGAGGTGGGAGTCACCTCCACATCCACCTTCTCATCATGCGGAACACGGGCCCGTTTACACAGCTCGGTGATCAACACAGAATATGGAAGAGATGTCTAACGTTGTTTGGCCCTCATGGCCATCTCTTGTCCAATGATCATACCTAAATTCAGATTCTTCCTAGCAATGATAGAGCCAAGACAGGCCGCCTTTGTGTGGCGGAGGATAGACTCGTTCTGGGATGGCATGATTGTGCTGCTAATAAACCCAAACCAGTACCTTGCTACCACATATAGATCTTTCTTCTCTATGGACACTCTGGCCTCAATCCATCTAGGAGTACCGTCAGAAAGGAGAGGAGCTAGCCAACTTTTCATGTCCTCCGAAGCCATTTTTTTATCATACTCTAGTAGTCATCAACGATGTCGTGAATGCATCCCAAGACGGTGTTTATGTTGTCACTATCACACTTCACCTTCTTCCCCCGGACAATCACTGAATCCACTGGTTTGACGGTGTCGGCTTTCTTCTTTCCTCCGTAGGTGGAGTAGAACTCCCGGACCCAGGTATGAATGTAGGGTCCACGGGGCTTAGTGAAAATCTCAAATTTGTGGGACTTGAGAATGCGCCATATGTCAGGATACCTATCCACCACACCATCTGTGGACAACCTCTTCTCCTCAATGATAGTCCTTAGTCCATCGGTCTTTAGTCTGTTGAGAGACCGGGGGAAACGACCCTGTACAGGTGGTGTCGGGACCACAGTCTGAACTGAAGCTGGAGGAGGAGGATGAGCTGGAGACACCTGAATCCTAGATGGATCATGAATCCTCTTTGAGCGCAGCTCTGCTCTCCGGGCAAGTAGAAGTTGTTCATCCTCAGGCTTAGAGATGGAAGCTTGAGAATTCGGGAGTTTTCCCTCGCTTTCTTATGTGGTAAGGTGAGTCGCGTAGACTCCCTCACTGTCGGAGCTGGCCTCCAGTGACTCAACTACTACCGCCTTGCCCTTTCCTTTCCCTTTTCCACCATTGGTAGGGAGTTTAGAAGCTTTTGCCTTGGAAACAACTGCTTCCTCATTGATTTCTACTCCTCTTGCCCGCTTGCAGGGTGACATGTCTCTTCCTGACACTTTGGGTCTAGCCATATCTGCAAAACAAATCAAAAACTGTTAGAAATTGTTCAAGAAAAATGCAGAATTCAAGTTGCAGAAAGACTCGCTGAACCAGTTGGTGAGTCGCCGAATTGCTTAGGCGAGCCAGATCAGGCTCGCCAAAAAGATCAACTTAAAAATTCTCCAAAATTAAGGCATGTCGGCGATGTTCAAAGCCCTTCGGTGAATCGCCGACACCAATCGACGAGTTTGGAGTAGCCCACCAAATATTACAGTGTATTTTAAGGGTTAAGGCCACAGAAAAGGCGATCAAAGGAACCTTTCGACGAGCTCAGGCTTCCCGCCGAAAGTTACAGACTCAATTCAACTAATTCACGAAATTAAGGGCGATCAAAGGGGGACATTGGCGAACTGTTGAACCTTTCGGCGAGCTCAACGCAGCTCGCCAAGCGGCCTAATGTGCTAGTTTTCAACCCCATTTCCCAAAATCAAACCCGAAACCCGCAAAATCAAAATCAAACACCTACACTATGCAATTAGACTCAGACCCATACGACCCATGCTTTCGGGGTACTCAGACTTCCCCTGATTTGGCCAAAATTGGCCATTTAACTACTTTTTCCCTTAGGAATGGCATCAAACGCTCCATCATTAGGAAAATTACGTCATTTTGCACAACTCAGGGCTATTTAGACTTCACCCAACTAGACCCAATGTAACACAAACGCTACCCAACAATTTAGAATCAAATTAATCGCATAAAACACAGGAAATCATCTTTTTAAGCATTTAGGCACCAATTCGAACACAATACGGGCAATCCAACACATAAAACACCATTCAAACAATTACCCAACACATATTAATACACATTCACCTATTGCATTTGAGTTTAGCTACTAAACTAAAGTATGGGGTTTGGAAAACCAACCTTTATGCCGAATTGTAATTTTTGATAAGCTAGGCGGCAATGTATTCCATATTCGGGCATGATATCACACACAAAAAGCAAGCGAAATAGCAAAAATACAAAAAATCTAAAGTGCGGGTGAGAGTGTACGGGGTTAGAAATGAGAGAATATGAAAGATTTTGAAATTTTAAACCGTTTGGCCTTTTAAAACCTTTCAGTTCCCGGCCCTTTCGGTGGAGTAAGTCATCCACGCCGAGCGGTTATTTACCTCACCGAGTTTTACAGGCCATTCAGTCAATTTAGGGGTCCAAACGGCGGACTAAAATGGGTTCGCCGACCTGTTCGGTGAGTCGCCGATTAATTAATTGGCCTGCCGAGTTTTACGGACTTCCACATCAGGTTTTGTGGATCCAACGGCGATCCAAGTCGGGCTCGCCGACCTCGTCGGTGGGTCACCGACTGGACTTTTGGCTCGCCAAACTGCTTCTTTTCCAACACTTTTCACCTTTTCAACCTGCACCATCAACACCCGTTATTCAAAATTAAACTTGAAGCATTAAAAACTTGGGTTGCCTCCCAAGAAGCGCCTTAGTTAACATCGTGGTACGACTAGGATATCAAATCAAGCTTCATTTTTGGGGTTTGCCATTGTGTCACTAGGCAACCCCCCTTGTTGTCTTGGATTCAGATGTGAAGAGATTTAACCCATTTGGGTCTCCAGATGCTTAATAGAGATTGAGTGAGAGGTCACCGTCTGATTGAGATTCGAGACATCCTCTTTTATCTCTTTCAACACTTTGTCGGACCCTTCAACTTTGGTGAGAATGCGTAAAATCATATCTTCTGTCCGGCCACCCTCAGAATCTTTGGGCTTTTGACTCTCATGGGGAGGAACATACCTATCCTTCTCCCCCTCTTTTTCCTTCCAAGTGGCGTTACGATCACGCCATTCTCTGTCACGGTCTCTCCAGCCCTCATCTCTATTCCATCCTTGATTTCAGCTCGGTCTTGGGTAGTTTGCACGATAACCTCCTCCTTGATTGGCTAGGAAGTTCACTTCCTCATTGTACATCGCTTCAAATTGTGCTTCTTCGGGGTTTGCTCCACCAACACCCACAGCATTAACACTCCTTGCGCCAGCACCCATGCAATTTTAGCCAAGATATCCAGCTGGGTCATTATTTTGGCATTGTTTTGGTCTCTCTGTTGATCCTTTTCGATCTGCTCTTTTGTCATTTTATAAGTAAGATGAGAGACTTGGTCTTCTCGAGTTTACCATGCCCTGTTGATCTTGGTCATGCAATCAAGGAGTTGGGATGCTATTGTATAGGGCTGTTGCACTATACCACCTGGAGAAAGTTGATCAACCACTCATTTGTTTACCGAGTCAAGGCTTCTATAGAAATATTGCAGCAACACATTATCTGGAAGTCCAAGAGTTGGGCACTGAAGCACCAGCTTCTTAAATCTCAGCCATGTCTCATGGATTGTCTCGCCTTCCAAGCGTTTGAAACCTTGGAAGTCATCCCTTAGAGTCATCATCTTCGATGGGGGAAAGAATCACATTTGAAATGTTGTGGTCAGTTCATCCCAAGAGGTGATAGAGTCCTTTGGTAACTCAGCCAACCATTTAGTAGCTTCACCCATCAAAGAGAACGGGAACAACCTGAGACGGATCGATTCTTGCGATATGTTCTTAAATGAGAACGGACCACAAATATCCATGAAGTTCCTGATATGCTCATTGGGATCCTCATGAGCCAGCCCCCCAAACAATCCTTTCAATTGTAGGAGCTAAAGCATTGTGCTTGTGATGTGAAAAACAACGTTTCCTTCAGCTGGAGGTAAACGAATGGCACCAACACCACCCAAATGGTTTGGGTCATTGACGTTTGGGTCATTGACATCATTGAGATTCCCAATGTCGTCTTGGTGGCCCACTTGGCTACCATTACTTAGGTTAACGCTCATCTCCTCCTCTGTTTAACACAAAACCAAAAACTAAAATAAGTAGATTCAACTATAACTACAAAGATCACAATTCAACTTCAATAAAAGAATTTTAAACAACACCACTCCCCGGCAGCGGTGCCATTTAGATTAACGTTTCAAGCACACCTCATCCAATTCTAGGTGTAAACGATCGTTAAGTAGTATAAAATCCAACAAATGAGTTGGGGTCGAATCTCACAGGGAGCGGTACGTTTTCAAAGTTCAATTAAGAAGTACAAATGTGATCTAACTAGATATAGGAATAGAAATTATCGAAAAAGATATGAAACAAATTAAAGGGGTGACATTAAATGTCAGATGAGGGTTTTTGGTTTGCAATTATCAACTACAATGCAGTCACAAACAAATTGAGATAACAATAAGGAGAGGAATTCTCGGGATGTGATCGATTATAGGCAAATTTCGATATATGGGTAATTGAAACTACTAGTAAATAGCTAAATATCAATGGGTAGGCTAGACTATAATTGAAATAGTTTTCTCTCAAACAATTAATCCGCTTCAAGTATTTCTCTCGAACATCAACAAGCATAGCAATTAAGAACAACCCATAACCTTAATACATCTTCTCTCTCGAGCAAGATGGGTAGGATTGGGTTTAGGATTCACTCTCT